>WUAT03038807.1:0-13874 GCA_010015005.3 Ulmus americana
CGCCCTTCATTTCCTGCATTCTTGTTCTTCTTTCCATTGACATTATCATCTTATTTAGAAGGCCCGACTTGAGAGTCCAATTTCCTTCCCCCCCCCCCCCCATGAAGTATATCTTAGTTGAGTTTACTGGCTTCCAGGTTGGATGTTTTCTCAGCATTGATATGGCAGTGTATCTCAACGATCAATTTAAGATACAACACTGTGTTTGGGTTTCCAACAAACACCAAGTATTTAAGGATAGTTGAATTCCTTAATCCAGCTATAAAAGCCCCACTAGCAGTAGTGTCACTCCTATCCTGAACATTCATTTCCTCCTTAACAAAACGAGTAAGGAAAATTTAAGTACTTTCGTTCTCCCATTGGGTAACAGTGTAAAGATGTCGAGCTAGCTTTTTGTGTACCTTATGGATAACAAATTGGGTGATGAAAGACTCCAAACGTTGGCAGAATAAACAAATCGTCCCTAGGCACAAGGATCTAAAACGACATCGAGCCATGCCAGTAAGGGTGATAACAAAAGCTCGGCACTTGAAAGTATTCATTGTCGAGTTAAGCTCCATCCAACTTTTGTATGTTTCTAGATGATCAGCTGGGTCTCTAGTTCCATCATACTTCGTGTCTAGGAGCTTGAGTCTGTTCAGTTTCACTGTCATTCAGATATCTTCAGTAAAAGGTGACTCGGTCTCTTCCAAAAGATCTGTGACTATTCTAGGAACATTGCAGCGTCTGATTTCTTCTATCTGATGCTAGAGTTTATGGATCTGGAAATTCACCAGGTCCAGGTTTGCATGATCATAAAAATCACCCGTCCCATGCTAGCATTACACCGAGCCTGACGGTCATCGAGCCTTTCTTTAAGGTCTCGGTTGTGCAACTGATTAGTTAGCTGATCATAAAGATCACGATGGTTACGGCTCTCTTGATGGGAAGCGTGACCAGAATTTACTACTACTTCGCGTGATGTGGCATTTTTAGCACAATGTTTATTGATTCTTGGTTCGCAGTTCTCATGAGTATGAGCTTGACTTTCTTGTCAATGGTGTGCACTATTATGCGTGTTTCCTTATTGATGGCTCTGTGTGGGAGCCCAGCTTCGATTGGGTTCTTTCCTTCTCTTAAGTGGCTGGGGATTTTTTGTGCCAAGTTCTCGCATCGCGATAGGTATTGGCACCTCATTCACTTGGTTCGTCATGACGACCATTTAACAAACAGCAGCGGTTAGTTGAGTAATATGAATGTCAACATTTTGGATGGCACCTAATTAATCAGAGGCCGTCCTCTAGCACACAGGGGTCGATTGCATGGATGAGTGTTCTAAGTGGATTCTACATGGCTAGTGCCAACATGGGATGGCCTTGGTCGACTTTCTGTGGTAGAAGCTTCGCTTGCCATGTTGAAGGCTTAGGTAAGGTAGGATTATCATGTTTAAGTTTGTGTTTGGGAAAGGGTTCTTGCTGGTAGGGCGATGCACTTCATTTCAACACACACCCTCCTTCTAACGCCAAACTGTTGATGCTAAAAAATAGATCAACCATCGGTCACCAGATTCTGCTTATGATGAAATGTTCGGTTATTGAAAAATAATGTAAGACTGTGCCGTCCTGCAAAATAATAGATGCCGTTAGAGGTTGGGTTATGAATGTGTACCTTTCAAAATAAAGTTAAGGGTTTTTATAGATGATGCATTGAGAGAGGAATTTGCCACTAAGAGGGTTAGTGGTCCACATCTTCAAGGAGTATGGGTCGAGCCCACTAAGTCTATGGTGACTAGGCGGTTGATGATTCTTGCATCAAGAGTTAGTGGATCTGGAAATCCCGAATATTACTTTTGCAGATCATGTGGTGACACATCGACGAATATGGCGAGCATCCCGCTATTTGGAAATAGGTCTGCCATACTCAGCTCCGCCAGCCTTGCTTGGCCAGGGCCTTGAGCTCAGCCAGCCTTGCTAGACAGGCCTTGAACTTGGCCAACCATGCTCGGCAGGCCTTGAGCTCAGCCAGCTTAGCTCGGCTAGCCTTGCTCGGCCAGACCTCACTTGGCTAGGACTTGGGCTAGGTCGAGCTTTGGGCTTGGCCAAGACTCGGTCGTTCCCGGACTTCGTCAGTCGTTCCAGTTAGCTGTCAAGCGTGAGGTTAGACCAGACCTCTGGGGTAAAAAACTCGGTCGGCCTCGACCATAATTGATTTGGGTTGGTCATGATGGAAATATTCCCCAACAATAACCATATTAATAATCAAGCAAACCAAGAAATCAAATCCACATATACCCATAAATCAAATTCACATATCAAAAACTCATTTAATTAATCATATACACAAATCAAACGAACCTTAAGAATAGTAACAAAATCCAAGGTCGACAACAAAAATTACGGCTATGGGTAGGTTTTGTGGGGATGGAAAATGGGTCTTTGACGAAGCTAGTGGGTGTCGTATGGGTGGTGGACATGGGTTGCCGTTGTTGGTGTCGGTGCGGAGGACTGGAGCTGGGTTGGTTCTCTTGGAAGAAGAATAGGGAAGAAGACGAGTATTTGGGGATTTTTTTTGTTCTTAATTTTAAATTTATGATTTTATTTATAAAATTACTTAAATACCCTTATTATTTAATCCACGTGTGCCTCACATGTCATTTAACCAATACAATTAACATAATTGGACAGAAAATACTTTTTCGCACATAAAATTGTGACGTTAAGGATAATTTTGTAACGAAATCAAGGTTAGCGTCAGATCGATTAACACGGTAAAGTTTGGGGATCATGCCTACAATAAACCCAACTTTAAAACATATAAAAAAAAATCACTTATAGCCATTTTGGGATTTCAGTGTTTTTAAAGAATTTATAAAAATTTACTTTTATCTTTCGAATACTACAATCTATTTCTAAAAGAAGTTGGACTTTTGGTCAATTATTAGTAAAAGCCAAGCCAAAAAATAGATTCCTACAACAAGCCATTATTTTGACCAATACAATCTATTTCTAAAATGACTTTTGGTCATTTTGGACTTTTAGTAAGAGCCCTACAACGTCAATCTGAAGTAGATTCCTCGTACTAACATTTGATCCTCTACACTCAGGAAAAAATAGAACGAAGCACTCAGATAAAAATGTTGGATTTACCGAAAGAATAACCGCGCTTTCTTGTACAATGAAAAACAAGTTTAAACAGTCCAATTTCAATGAAGTGCGAGGCTTCTCTGATGAAGTCGAAGTCAAGAAAATCAACATAATATACAAATTAAGAACAACCTTGAAATTTTGTGGTTCCAAGTTTAGTAATGAGATTAAGAATAATATTTGTTAATAGTTCAATAATTAAGTTCTTTATGTGCAAACACAATAAGAGAAGTAGTCTTTTATCTACAGCTGGAATTTTGAGGTTAGGAGAGTGGGAACGCGCACGAGGGAAAAAATGAAAACTTGAGGTTTGACTTTTGTTTTTTTTGTGACTATTTCTTTGTGGATTTCCGTCTTCAACCCAAATACCACTCCTATTACACCATCAACATCAACCCCCCCACCAAACAGAGTTTTAAATATAATATTTTATATATTTATATATATATAGGAAAAATCAATTATAACTCTTTTTCTTTGTGTACAATGGAAAGCAAACAAAATACAGAGAAAAAATAGATTTTTCATTTTCTTCAAGTTCTTTCCCAGAAGAAGGATTTCCCACTTGAGGTCTCCAATTCTTGCTCATATGTTTAGTCAGTTACTTTAACGAGGTATTTGTTCATAATTACAGGTTAAACTCCTTCAAGTTGTGTTTGGATTTGTATGTTGCATGTTTAGTTCTTTGCTTCATTCTCTCTCCATTTTCCTCTACCTCTTCCTCTCCCTTTCCTTCTCTATCCTTGTGATGGGATTTTTGGGAATTGGGTGTTCTTTGATTAGTTTGATTTTGTGTATTGAAACTAATTAAAATTATATAAACTGATTTTGAACCAATTTTGGTGAAGCTCTTGAATTTCTTTATTTTTTCTGATTATTACTTTCCATATTATAGTTTTTGCCAATTGTTATGAGAAATGGAAGTGGGAAAGTGAGAAATTTTTCTTTGAATTTTTCAATAATGATGAAAATCTACCTCAAGAAGATAGAAGTTTGAGGTATATTCAAATGGTCAAAATAAAACTTTGAAGTTTGTTTGTTTAAGGAGATTAGTCAATTCTTATCCTCCCTCAATAGTCTTGTTTCTAGATGGAAGACAAACTTATTTACTTGATCCCTGAATTCTAACCTTGTTTCTGCTTCTAAAACAGGAATTTTGGTATAGCTGTTGAAGGAGTTCGAGGAAATTATGAGTTGTAGCTGTTTTGGGGCTTCATTCTCGAAGAAAAGGAATTCCAGTGAAGCTCAGCGTGACATTGATGGTATGTACTTTCATTCAATACCAGAACAACTGTTGAGTTCAATGCAAATCTTGGTACTATGAAGCCACTCTTCTATGTTTCTTACACTTAATTCGCACTCGTTTTCAATAACCGTCTAATTCGTGGCCAGTTTCATCACTTATTTTGTTAACATGTTTCATTATGTTCTGGATTGCTTGTTGTATAAATTAGATTGGTTCATTTTGCTTATAATTAGCACACTTGAGATCGATCAGCTTGTAAAGTTTGTATGTTAGTTTTGATTCTGACAAGTAGTAAAAGATGGTTAAATTAATTTGTCTACCTTCTTATAATGGTTTAAGAATGTCAATAATCATTTTACTTGTCCAAGTATTATGGATTTATTGTGTATTGAACAGTTCAAGTTGAACTTGAGTTGAAGCTACCTATCCCTTGTCTGTGTTATAACTACAACCAGGTCCAAGCCTGAATTTGAACATATGTTTGTTTCTTCTTTTCTTTTATTGTGTTCTCATGGTGATTGCCTAGGGACTTTGCTGGAGAACATAAGAAGTTTTTCCTACGATGAATTAAGATCAGCAACAGATAATTTTCATCCAAGCAATAAACTAGGGCGAGGCGGCTTTGGAATAGTTTACAAGGTACTAATCTACATGAATGGATCTGTTTCTTTTGGTTCCATGTCCTAGAATAACCTGGGAATAGTCCTTTTTTAGATTCGCTACACACTAATTACAGAAAAATAATGGATGTTGTAGTTGAGAACATCTTTATATAGAATCTTTAGTTTCATTTTTTCTTGATTTCTTTTAGCCTCAATAATATAATGTGTTGTTACTGCAGATCTTTTGATAATTAGACTTGTTTATCTCAAGAAAAGTAACAAGTAACATGGGTTTTACTTTCTCAAATCAAAAGTTAGTTCTTAGATTGTTAGTACTCGCGGATGAAGGGCATGCGCCATTCAATATATATATATATATACGAACATATTGAAATGTGAAAATGTTTTTCATTTGTATCATTTCACACCTTTAACTTAATTTTTACATCACTATTTTGCTAGGCAACCCTAAAAGGTGGATTACAAGTTGCTGTGAAGACACTTTCAGCTCAGTCAAAGCAGGGAGTGAATGAATTTTTGACGGAGATTAATACTATATCGAATGTTAGACATCCCAATCTTGTTGAGTTGATAGGTTGTTGTGTCCATGGAGCTAATCGGATACTAGTGTACGAATATCTAGAAAATAACAGCCTTGATCGCGCACTATTAGGTACGTTTAACAGTTCTTCCATTGTTAAACTGCACCTTCTTCAAACTGCAAAAGAAGACTAAATTATATTTTTCCTGGCATATGCAGGTTCAAGGGGTGTGAGCATCAAATTGGATTGGGGTAAAAGATCTGCTATTTGCATGGGTATTGCGAGAGGTCTTGCGTATCTTCATGAAGAACTCAAACCACATATTGTGCATAGAGATATCAAAGCTAGCAACATTCTTCTTGACAAAGATTGTAACCCAAAGATTGGAGACTTTGGTTTGGCTAAACTTTTTCCGGATAATATTACTCATATTAGCACAAGAATTGCTGGAACAACGTAAGGTTCATCTTTCTTGCTAACTGGTACTTGTTTTTTTGCCTTATATCTTCCTCATTTTTGTTCAACATGAGAAAGAAATATGTTTCAGTGAATCTCATACTTTGCAGACCAGCATTAATATCTATTATCTCTAATTATTACTAAACACTTTGGCTATGTTTGGTAGGAAGAAAAGACAGTTGGAACGAGGGGGAGGGTAAATACCTAGGCAAATAAAATTTTCTGCATTTTCGATTAATAGGATTGTTAATCTTCGGCGTAGGTTTTAGGAAGAAATGTTGATGATGGTATACAAGTATGATGTGTGAACGAAATAGTATTATGAAATGAAGGAATTCCAATACCACCTTAAGCTTTGGAATTGCTCCTTGCAGCGGTTATTTGGCGCCAGAATATGCATTGGGTGGTCAGTTAACCTTGAAGGCGGATGTATACAGTTTTGGTGTTCTCATACTTGAGATTGTAAGTGGCAGAAGCAGTTCCAAGGAAAACTGGGGAGGGTCAGAGCAGAAGCTTCTCCTCGAATGGGTACGTCATCTTCATTGTATTGTCATATTTTTCCTCCTTTCCATCTGTTCCCATTTCACAACTCTATGTTTTCCAATAGGCATGGCAGCTCCATGAAGAAGGAAGACTCTTGGAGCTAGTGGATCCCAAGCTAGAGGAGTTTCCTAAGGAAGAAGTCATTCGGTACGTGAAGGTAGCATTTTTCTGCGCCCAAGCTGCAGCTAGTCGGCGTCCCCTGATGAGCCAAGTTCTCGAAATGCTCTCAAGAAACATCAAGCTTAACGAAAATCAACTCACTCCACCCGGTTTTTTCCAAGATTCAAAGTTTGGTGAAGCTTCTTCAAGTAAAACCGGCTCAATAAGCAACATGAGTTCTGTCCCCGTCACCATAACTGAAGTGACTCCAAGATGAAGAATAAATGGTTACTAAACTGGAGGAATTTGCAGGTGTGTGCTTCAATTCCACTGGAAGGAAATTGAAAAATTCTATTTCTTACATGGTTTTGGGTTGGTTCTACATTGGCATTGCCCTTTTTTTGCTCAGAGTGATTTGAGCAAACTGTATGTGGTAGGGTGGTTAGGATAGGGAAAATTCTTGATATAGGTTTCTTCGCAGAGGTTAATTGATAAAATCTTTAAATATTTAATTTAATGTCCCTCATATACATGAAAATTACCGTAACATATAATCATCAGAGTTCAAAGTGGGCAATTTTTGTTGGAGTTGTGTTTGTGTCAACCTATTTCTTACATATTACTTGCTTAAATTGTTTCAGTCCACATTGGGAAAATTCTAGTAAAAAAGAAAAATTTACATTGGGAAAATTACTTAAAGAGACTTTGTTGATATCAACTTTGGTAAAACGGACGTTGAATTTACTATAATATCGGATAAGTACCAAACATTTAGTCGCATGACTCAATTTTGAGTCAAGCTTTCGTTGACCATTATAAAAATAAAAATAAAAAGAAAAAGTGAAAGGTTAAATAATCCATAATTTTAGATATAAAAAATGAGGAAAAAACGCAATTTTTAGAAAAAGGGATAAAAGGAAACTACTTGATTCCAACTTGTAAGAATATTTTGTTGTTTTCCATTATCACAGGCATTCATGGGCTATTATACAATAAAAACTAAATGTCACGTAACAATCCAATATAATAATAAATGTCACGTAACGTTCATTCTAACATTTTCTCAATTGCCACCAGTAAGTGAATGCTGGAAATTGAAACAAGAAAGCCTCTATTCAAATTTCTTGATCAACGATAAGTCGGTCAACATTTTCTCAATTGCCTCATCGTCGTGAGCCCGCCCTTTTGTCTGTAGTAGAAAACGAGGAAAAAAATTTACATTATGGTACCCTGTGTAGTTTAAAAATTGAACAAAAATGGCCTCGTTTTTAGAAATTACTCTATTTTGGCGTTCGCTTTATATGCACACGGTATGTTGGTAATTATATATCTAAAAAGACATATTCGCATAGTCAAAGGAAGAAACTATCAGCAGTAAGTAATAAAATTTACCTTAATAGATGGTACCATAGCAATAGCTTCCTCCACAGTTTCGGGGCAGAGATTACCGAGCACGCAAAGCTGTATGAAGAATATATAAATATTAGAAGATTTTTACAGGATAAAAACTCTCTAGGTAGAACTAAAATGCTGTTGAGCAAATTACCTCATACTCAGCCAGCTGATATCTACTGAGGATTCTGAATAGCAGTTAAGGTCTAACTCATGAAGAGAGACTAGCTAAGAACAATTATTAACAACTTACTATTACTAACAAAAAACAGTATTACTAACAAAAAACAGTTTCCTCCAATGATTTTAGCTTTATTCATACTCGACTCTTCAAAGATAAACAATCGGGTTTTTTGAGGTATTTTTAATCTTCATCCTAAATGGATACTCTCGCACCTAGTCATATGCTGACTGAAATTAATTGAACCCAAAGTCTATAACAATGGTCTACCACAAAAGCAACCTTATTTTATCCAAATTCGTAGAAGGGTCATGAAAGTCATTAGTAATAGAAGTTGGAAGTCTTTAGATGCATGCCTCAGTACTTGCACATTACTATGAAAAACACAAGTAAAATTTCCCATTTTCATAAATTAAGGATACTCTCGCACTTGTCTAACAGCATCAGGATTTTTATAGCGGCTAAAACGCTTCACATACTGCAGTGACTTCTCAAACACCCTGAATAAAGAAGATGAAAATAATAGGTTAAAGGCTGATAGCTTAAAATAACACAATTCACTGAGAATTCAGTATTTTAACAATCTATCAATGCCTAAGTATTAATCATATATTAACTGGCATGCCGAAAACATTTATATTACAGAAGTGAATACAAGGTTATCAAAAAGATTAGGGGTGGCGGGCAGGTGGGGAGAGATCATAAATCATAAAGGAGCAAAAGCATCATATATGGTAAATGTAGAAAAAAATTCAAACTCTAAACTCACAAATACGAAATAATTGCTTAGAAGGCGAGAATGATACATACTCATTGACTATATAAAAAAACAAATAAACAATGTCTCCTCATTGTATGTTACTTAAGTTTTATGCTCTAACACAACCCTGTTGAAAGGTTAAAAAATTCCATTTCTTAAGTTTCTTGATTTGTAGGAAAGAGAAATAATTTGTGATATATGATTCCTAAAGACTTCTTTCCTTGTTTCCTTCTGACATTAATAAACATGGGCTTAGAGTAAAACTAATAAACATAGAAGATAAATATCCAGTTTAAACACACTGACTTCACCTATTTTATTGAAAACCCAAGTGACCTAACATAGAATCAATTTCAGCTTATCTAAAGAATCAATTTCTGTTATCATTCTCATAATCATTAACATTCCACCATACTAACCAAACATCACCTAAATGACAAACAAAAATGGAATGCGAAGAACTCCATCATGAAAATAGTGATTCACCAGGAAAAGATTGAACTTTACTTGTAGTGGCATGAGCATGTACATATTCATAAACGATAGGGCAGATATGTGAACTAGTTATGCAGAGTTACAAAACATTGGACTAACCAATATATTATTCTCAAAAATAAACCATAAATCAAATGGACAGAGTGAAGTCCAATACTCACTGAGAAACCTGGTTCATAGGATCATCAGACGTCTGTTGAAGCTGCTCATACTTATGTTCAAGAATCAGGGCAACTTCACAATTCATCAAACATTTGGCCTTCAGAAACTCTGGGAAAATCAAACCACAAAGAGAATCCACCATCAGGGCAATGTCAATGAAATTCACTTTACATACCAAAAAGATCAATCAAATAATAAGTTACATAATTTTTTTTTCCAAAACTGATTAACTCACCAAAAGAGAACATCTTTGCTTTGGAATACATCTTACTTTAATCTCTAAGTCCCTAACTGTCAAGTTCTTCTTTATGTGCTATCATTTCAGTTAGTTTCTTATTGGTTATTCAAATAAATAAATTTCCTCCATGAAGCAATGACAAACACAATCATATGTTTTCCATCCCAACTCAAACTTAACAAAAAATAGAAACCCCAAAAATTCAGAATTAGTAACCCTGAGATCAAATAAGTAAAAAACACATGATTATTATATATGAACGGCATTAACTCGGAAAAGGGTTTACCATCTCCAATTTTCAGCTCAGCGGCATTCTCTTCCTCTTCCCCAGACATGATGGAAATCGAACAGAACCTCTCCTACCAGAAAAGCGAAGCAAATCTGACAAGAATAAAAATAAAAAATAAAAAATCGAAAATCGAAAATTTAATTCCAAAATTCTTAAGCTACATCAAAATAAGATAATATCTAAGAACCGCCAAACAAACCCTACTTTAACTTATAGGAGAATTTGTATGAAAAAATTGATCAGCAACACATATAAACAAGAAATTAAAGAAAGTTGAGATGAAGGAGAGGTGAAGAGGATAGTTATATTACTCAAAAACTCTTTTGGTTTTTGGCTTTCAAAATCTCACCCCTATTTATACTAGAGGCTAGGGCTGAAATCGATTTGGTTTGGGCTGATCAACTAAACAAGTGGGAAAGACCAACTAAAAGAGATCATCACAAAACCCATAAACAATATTAAAACAGGTGACCACACATGGTGCCATCAATTATCAAACACAATCAAACATTAAAAATCAACCGAGAACTGTCTATTTTCAAAACAGATTCTTACAAAAACTAACAAAAGTTCATTTAAGAGTCGATAAGACTCAAGCACCCATATAACAAACAGAAGCACACTAAGAAATTGACAAACAAAAAAATCCCTGATAGAAATTTGAAAATCAAGATACTATTCCAAGCATCAAAAAGTTTACACAAAAACCAATAACTGAAGACAATATTAATATTCTCATATGCAAAAACGTAGTCATTATTATGCACAAAAACAAAGAAAGAAAAAGAAAACACATTCAACAGAATCTACACAAAACGTAGAGGCACCACCCGGTTTCAGGCAGTGATGTTACCAAAGTTAGTCGGAATCCCCAATTGCTTACACATATAATCATACATATATATAAAGATTGCAAGAAAGCATCCTTAAATCATGATATGCATCAATTATTTACAATATCCCCTAATGAGATAATAATGTCCACTCTTTCAACAGAATCAAACACTTAATTAAAAACCAACACTGGAACAAGCCCCAAAACAACACTTAATGAAATTTTCAGAGTTACTGATCATAAACAACAATTCATTAACCCCAGAATTTGGCTCAATGAAGCTAAGATCCATTTATAACAACAATTCAAATCGCTTAAATGCATTTGAAAACTTAATTAACCACATCAAACCAATAATTAAGATCAAAAACAAAGATTTTAGAACCAACATGAGAAACAAAAACAGAAGAAGAAAAAAGAGGAGCTAACCTTGGTTATAATCCACCACACAAATAACAGATAAATTTGAAACTAGGGTTGAAAGAACAAAAATACTAATAAAAAATACTTACCCTAAATTCTAAATTAGGGTTGCGACGGAGGTGATGCTATGGCGTTGAAGGAGTCAGGGAAGTGGGTGGTGTTCAGGGAGGTGATGCGACTGTCGGCGGCTCAGCGAAGGCAGAGCTGAGAAGCAGGGACGAAGGTGGAAAGGTCTGGGCTCTGGGTGGGAGGCGAGGTGCGCTGCGCAGTGCATGCGCCTTGCGACGAAATGCACTGTGAAGTATGAAGAACCGAGAAGAAGATAGAATGATATTACAATTTACATCGATACATTATAGAGTGATAAGAAAAAATTAAAAAAAAAAAAAAAAAAAAAAAGACTAATGGGTGACAATACCTTCTGATGTTTACCGACTTGGCAGTTTGCCCTCTTAGTAATTTTTTTCGTCGTTAAACTCCTTGTTCTTACTGTTTCCTTACGTTAGAAACGGAAGCGTACACGGAGCACGTTTTCCATCTTTCTTAACCAAAACGTGCAATGCACGAGGTTTAAGCTTAAAGTTAAATTTAGGATTTTGCCTTATTGCAAAACAAAAGGCCGGGTAAAAACATTGTTCATGAGCTTGTTCTTGTCAAGGGTTTTTGTTGGAAAGGAGATTGACAAAGACTGAAAGTTTGAGGGCAAATCAGTGTGGTGTAAAGGTGAAATCAAGGAGAGGTTTTGGGTGAAATTTCTAGGGTTTTTTGTTGGTCGATCCTCAATTACATTTTTTATTCCAGTGGATTCGAAGGACTATGATAGGGATGGGTTGATTTTAGGGTTTGTCACATTTTTCTGGGTTTTTTTTTTATCACTCGCTTCATGTGATCTGGGTATGTAGGCCTCAATTCTTGTTGGGTTTGTTGGGTCATTTCTTATTGGAAGTTTGGTGGATATTTGGAGGAAAGAAGATTCGTGTTTTGAAGGAAAGAGGTTTCGTGTTTTGGAGGAAAAAAAATGGTGTTTCTTAGAGAAAGGGATCCCCCAAACTATGGTAAGTTTTGGTCGATTCTTGTTTTCCTATTTATAAATTTGAAGCATTTTTTGGGATTGAGATTCAAAGGTATCCAATGTATTTAAAATTAGTTTGTGGGATTGTTTATGTAACCTAAGATGTTGATAGTTGGGGTGTTGTGCTCACTTTTTCTATTATTTCAGTTGCATTTAGTTGTCTTGTTATCGTAGATGGGTCTTTTGTCTTTTGTCTTTTGTCTTTAAAGTATATGGCGTATCATGTATTATGTTTAACTCGCATGTTATGTTTGATTGTTTTGTATGCTTTATAGTGGGGCTTTTGGATGTGTTTGAATGGATGGCTTTTTGACTGTTTTTTATGCTTTATAATAGGGGTGGCAGTTTAATTGTTTTTATGCTTTATAGTGGGTCATTTAGTGTTTTGGATGTGTTTGAATGGATTACAGAGTGTAATTTTCTGTGTTTGCAGGTCCTACTGAAATATAAGCATTCACTTTAAGGGTCCACTATGGGGGGTCATTTTACTGAGTTTAATAGGGAATATTTGGGGGGTGAAATAGTGCATTTTGATTATGTGTATGTTGATTATTTAAACCTGTTGGAGTTGAATGAGATAGCTAGATGTCTAAAGGTTCCCTTCCCTCACTAGATATGGTATAAGCCCTATGAGGATGACTTGTACTTTTTGGTTGAAAAGGATAAAGACACTTTGAAGTTTGATAAGGCATTGTCATTTGATAGAGTGTGTGGTACCTCTTCCTTTTAAGCCACTCCAGGTTGTCATCCCAGCACAACAACATAAAGAACAAACTAAAGATAAAACTGTTGATGCCAAAACAATAGCTGATGAAGAAAGTGAGAATGTTGAGGCCGAAACAATAGTTAATGACGAAGGTAATTTGTTTGTTTAAATAACATTTATTTAATGTATGTTTATTTAAAGCTGGGAACTTAATGTTCTGCTACATTTATCACAGATACTTGACTTGAAATCAATACTCCAACAAAGTTTGAGGTTGCTGATGATCTTAATGATGTCAACCATGGTGAACAAGTACTACTTCAAATGATGCTGAAAGTAGACATGGCAATCAAGGTATTTACATGCCAAACAGAACTGTGTTTGTTTACACTTGTTTTTAGTTTTGGTTTCATCTTCAGATGCTATTTCTTTATTTATTCTTGTTTTAGCTCTAGACATGATACTTATTCTTTATTAAATGTTTTTAAAGTGAACTGCAGAATTAGTGTCTCACTAGTCTCCCCAAAATAGTAGGTTAATATTTGTTTGGGATATTCATATGAATAACTCTAAAGTATGTCACCTACATGATGAAGAGGTTGACTAGAAAGAGGGCAGAAATTGAAAAATGGAAACATCATGTTGGGCCAAAGGTCTTCAATTATGTAGAGAAGATGAAGAGTCTATCTGTCTATTGCACACTGATGT
>WUAT03039135.1:0-13872 GCA_010015005.3 Ulmus americana
CCCGTAGAGCCAAGTTTGTCTTGCCTACAGCCACCGCCGCCCCATAGACTCCCGATCACGGTCAAACAGGTTACCGGTGGCTCCAACATACCACGAGAAATTCAATTGTAGAAACCATCCCCTACAATCATTAGGGTATCACAATCATCAGACACAAAAGAAAGGTTTCTTTACAGGCAATCATTACCTTTTGGGGCTCTTCGTATGTTGGGAAGAGGAAGAGGCGTGCTAAACCCTGATCGTTAGATTGGTGAGGTTTGGTCGGCTCATATTGCAATCTGTGATTGATTATATGCTCAAGCTATTTGATGTTATGAACGTGTTGTATTTCTTATATGAAATGTTTAAGCGCTCAAGATGTTATATGATTAAGGATAAGCTTAAGAAACGATAAGACGTTGATTGTCAAGATCTTAAGTATACTTAAGAAAATGTATGATATTTAAGAACTGCTTAAGAAACTGAAATGTTATTTTAGAAACTGTAATCAAGTATTCAAAATTTAAGAGTGTCGTACCCACCCTCTTTTTAAGAAGATTATTCAAGCTCAAGTGCTCAAGATATTTTACTCAAGCTTAAGTGCTGAAGATATTTTACTCAAAATCAAGTGCTCAAGTTATTAAGCTCAATGGGTACGTACACTGGGCCCAAAATGAATAAAGAATGGTAATGTACTTAAGATAATTAAGATTAAAGAAACTAAAGCATAATACACCTATGTTTGTTTGTATTGTGTTATTTAAGTATGATAATGATTTAAGTATAAAGTATGATGATGTGATTGAATATATTTTGTGTACGGTAAGTACATTGCACATATTTGTGAGATAACACGTTTGTACTTACTAGGCTTTTAGTTCACGACTTACGTTCGTGTTGTAGGTACAATGATTGCTAGATTATCAAAATTGTAGGGCCGGAGTTAGACTTGGAGGTGGGATGGGAAACCACTACGTTAAATATTTTCGCATCATGTTTTAAGATGTTTTATTCAAACAAGTGGTTTGTAACAATATTAATCTAATGAACTCTTGATTCATTAGCATTTTATTTGTAAGTTTTTCCACAAATGTATTCAAGAAACGGGGTTTTTGGTGGCAAACGGATTTTATCGGAAAGTGGGTCAAAAACTGATCCACCCAGTATTTTCAAACCATTTTAAGTATTTCTAAGTATTTCAAAAAAAAAAAAAATTTATTTTGATTTTCACTTAATTGTGTTTTAAGAAATTCCGGTAAAACATGGGGCACCACAACATGTCATTTTGAAATCCATTCTGAATTCATTTCAAATTCATTTAAACGTTTGTTTATCTGAAAACCTTAGTTTTATAAAATCTTCATTTCAAAATCTGCACTAACTCTTAAAAAGCCAATATCGTAAATCCTTCCTTATATATCTGAAAACTTCTCTTTGGCAATAAAAATCCACTTAGTTTTATAATAAAGTAATAAATCTATTTTCTAAGAAAATCCTTTTGAAACTGTGAAATAAAAATCATTCTCTTATAAAATGTTACTTTTATTGGTTTTAAACTTTCTCTTTTATTTTTTTTATTAACACTTATCTTAATTTTAATAGGCATTTTACCAAAACCTTTGAAACATCGTTTAAATTCCTTAAATGTACTTGAACATCAAAATTTACCCCTTTCCTTTAAAAAATACTTTGAAAATTCATTTTAAATTCCTTCTTAAACTAGTCATATAACAAAACATATCGTTTTGACAAACCTTTACAAAAACTCCAAATTTTCTCTTAAAATTTTCTTGGAATTAAACTAAACCCTTTCTTTCTGTGTTATTAATTTTCCAGATTCTTTTTCTTTACCTATTCTTTCCAGATTTTATGATTGTGGCCCAAAAACACATTTTCTTACAACCTTGTCCACAATTCAAACTTTTCTTTTTTCTTTTTTTATTTTTATTTTTTAAATCCACCATTTATAAACTTCTCCAAGCTTCTCAAAATATTCTAGAAACAGATTTTAACACATTTTATTGTTTCAAAACATATTCATTTATTTAAGAAATCATTTTTGCAAAATATCCTTTTTCATTCAAACCCTCATTTTTACCAATTTGAAGAGTTAGGCATCAAACCTTATTTTCTCACTCATTTGTTAATGAAAAATTACGAAACAACTTTTAAAATTTCCCCAACATCATACGGTTTATACCATAAAATTTACAGATTTTAAAAGTTCCTGGATTGTGCCCAGTTTTTACATTGTTGACCCTATTTTGAAAAATACAACAAATCTGCCTCCCAAGATAGTAGTTTGTCTTTCGGTTAAAATCAGACAAAATGAAATTCTTGTGGATATTTTCCGAATATGAAAAAATTTTAAGATTAAATTTGGGGTATTAATGAGTAGACTGGAGAGTTTTGGAAAATTTAAAGGTCATTTGAAGGGTTAATTAAATCTTTTTAAAATCATTGCTTCAAACTGTATAATTTGACAAAACTGGAAGTTTGGTATCTGTTTTAAACCTAATTCATATAGTTAGGAAAACCTGTTTCAATAAATATTTTTACAGTAGATGCCTATAGAAGTTGGTAAATTTTTAAGACTAGTTTGAACTAAAATGGTTTCCAAATGAGTGAGTTGGGATATTCTTAAGACAAATAGGTCAAATTGTGAAAGTCCAAATTTTTTCGGGTAAAGATGTATTAAACTGGGCTTTTTGGGACATAATTAGAAGTGAATTTTTTTAAGGTAGATTCTCTAGGATCTAAGAAACTTTCAAAATTAGTTTCAAGTAATTTGGTCATAAAATGAATGAGCTATGAACGTTTTAGATCACAAAGGTCCTGTTGGTCAAAATTGGTGGAAAATGTGATTTGTTGCATTAAGTTGTAATTTTTAAAAATCAAGGGTAGAAATTTGGAGTTTAATTTCAAAACCAAAACCAATTAGTTTAGAAGGTGTTAATCATTAAGGGACTATTTTAGACCTATTTGTTTTTCTTCTAATGAACCAACTTATAAGTGAATTTCATCAAAATGATCTATGTGTTAGAAGCGATGTTCTTAACGCTGATTCCATGATATATGTGGAAGTTATTCCCGAAATATAGTTCGTTGAATAGATTTTGATTGTGTACACTCCGTGTGTTTAGGAAGAGTTTCGTAAGGTGAAGATGATTATTGGAGCACATCAAATAGGTAAGTACAAACCTCACCTACAACATGGAACAAAATTCGATTTCAAAATGAGGTGCAATGTGCACCTATCATGTGATTGCTATGACATCTAATTGTGGGTAATTGAATTGCGAATGTTGAAATGTTTGATTATGAAATGATGATTGCAAATGTGATGGTATCTGAATGTGAATGGATGTGTTAAATGTGATGATGTTTTGGAGATATGATTGAATACAAGTTGTTGAATTATCTAGCAGTGAAAATATGCTATCTGAATAAACGATTGAGTATGTATATACATGCAAGGTGAATTCTGGTTAAATAATATATGCATGATCAAATTGAAAATAATTTAATTGTGATGGTATATGTGACTAACATCTACATGATACCTAAATTCATATGCATTTGAAGTGGCATGCATACATGAAAGTCATGTTTTAAAGAGCTTTCCAAAATGTTTCTATGATTGTGATTTTGCTCAGTTTTGAATGAGCTAGATACATCGATTTGTGAAAATGGCTTTGATTTTTGCTCTGTGTTGTAAGAGCTAGATATTTCCATTCGCGAAAATGGTTTTGAGACTAAAAATTCTTTAATGAAAGAAAAGAGATTTGAAAAGAAATGACGTTTCTTAAGAGTGTTGTACCTAGCCTCTCAAAGGAATAAGGCGTCCTCTAGAAGGAATGAGAAAAGTAAGAATGATGATTATTAAGACCGTGTGTGAAGTTCAGACCACCGACTCCTCATGGTAGCGTGCATGGGGTATGTACACAAGACCCAGGTAACTAAAAAGTTTTAATCCAGAAAAGAGAGGTTTTAAACCAAAACATATGAGTTGTCATCTGAACAAAGTTTTATGAATATTGAGGTTTTCAAAGATTTTTATTGTTATCATATAAGTCTACATCATTCATTGATTCATTCATATTACACTTCATATGTGAGGCATAGATTTATGTGATGTGGTAATCCGGTAGGTCTAGGTCGTGATAGCATAAATGAGTGTGATATGATGTGGCTATGATATAGTGAATATAAAAGCATTAATTGTATTTGTTGATGATTTTATTGTGGTGGGTATATGTGTTATATGTTGAAACACGTGTAAGTAGACTGTACAGTTTTGTGAGATTGAACATTTGTACTTGCTGAGCCTTGGCTTGTACTTACAATCGTGTTATAGGTATTTTGGATGTACACCCATCTAGTTCACTATTGGATTGGTTAGACTTGCTAGGCATGAAAGGTTTGGTAGAACGGTGTGGGAAATCCTGTTACGCACATGAGTTTTCCGCTGTGGGAAATGATGTTCTAAGCTTTTGTATATATATTTATTTATCAGTCTGTAAATTATAAGTCTATCATATAGCTAGCAATTTTATTCTTTCAGTATTATTATTTTCTGTATGGTTTAAATGGAAAGTTTTAAGTGACAAATGAGTTTACCAAGATAACAATTTTCTAAAACTCAAAATGTTTTCAGACACAGTGAAAGGTGTTTTTAGTGCAAAAGGTTTTGACACTTAAGTTGGCTTAAAAAGAATAATAACTCTAATGTACTCAAAGTTTAGATACTAAAAGTTCTAGTAGAATCGGGTCGCCACAATTATTTTCCTATTTAGTGCTTTTCATATTAGTTTATTTCAGAGTCTACAAAAAGGAATGAGTTGTAGGATTTTGTTTTATTGAAAAGTTTAATAAAATTCCACGGAGTTTTTGCCCTTCCTAGGCGTTACTTCTTTTTATCCTCACATTTGATATTAGAGCTCAAATATGGCATTACAATGACTGACGAAACTAGAGAACAAGAACATAAGCATGTGGATGAGTCTCTAAAGAAGTTGGGGGAAACCTTAGAAAATATGGACTCTTTTTTATCAAATTTGTCAAAGATGATAACAGCTATAAGTTTGAAGCTTGATCAATTGACAAAAAAAATTATGGGATTCAAACAATGGAGCAATTATCCGCCAAGTAAGAATTAGGTCCATATTCAATTTTTCAAACTGAATTTTTCTTGTGGTGAAAATCCTAGTGGGTGGATGTACAAATGTGATCGTTTTTTCAATATAAATGGAATCATGGAAGAAGAGAAGGTTGGAGTGGCTTCGATTCATTTGGAGGAACATGCCCTAAAAGGGTTCCAAGGGTACAAAGCTAGCCATAAAAATATCAATTGGGAATGATTGCTCGTTTTAGTCCCAGTTTTTATGATAGTCTAGTGGGTCAATTATTCAAGCTGAAACAAATTATCACAGTGAAGGTATATCAAAAACAACTTGAGGCATTGATAGCTAGAACGAAGGAGTTGCCAGAGGATTTTTTCGTTCAATGTTTCATTACTCGTTTGAAGGAGGCAATTAAGAACCAAGTCACCATGTTTTGACCACACACTTTGACCCAGACTATTGGGTTAGCCTTGCTACAAGAAGGAACAATGGAGACGATTCTTAAAGCGGCCAAAAGAGTTAGCAAAAGTGGAATGAATACAATAAACGTACGGCGCAAAGAAGTCAAATAATGGTTAGATACCACCTACAAAATGGATTTCTACAGCAGAAATGCAAGAGAGACAGAAAATAAGCTTTGTTATTATTGTGACGAGAAGTATGAACTGAGTTATGTGTGCATCAAAAAGAAAACTATCACCATCTTTCACTTATTTATTTATTAATTTTTTTATAGTTCTCTTTTAATCTCATTTGGCAACAATGTTCTATATCTCTTATGCACACAGGGCTAAATAAATTATGAAAATGGGAAACCTGATGAAATTTTAACTTTGGAGAACAATCAAATTCAAGCTACCAAGTTTAGAAGAGAGACACAAGGATAAATTCACATGTGGATAATTAGTTTCTTGTTAGGAACAAACAAAAATGCAAGGAATGTCAAATTGCTTTGTCAAAATCTCGAAAGAGGGTGTCACCTTATTGTTGTTCTCAAGATGATGCAAATACTAGAGCTCCCCAGAAATTTAGAGTTGTGGGGAATGAGGGTAGGTGTCATCTTGCTTCACATCCATCTGTATTAGCTGAATGGGTGGTTAATGTTGCTTTTCCAAGAGATACTTTAGGTGAAAAGAGATTACATGCATCTTTTAATATCAAGACAACTAGATTTTCTGAAGTGGATGAGGAGAGGAGGAAGTCAAGCGGTAATATAGGAGGTTCATATGCAATAAACACTGAATTAGAGGATACTAATAGTCTTGCAAGTTATGTTGGTAACTGTAGCGTATGTAGAAAAAAATATTTTATCACTGTGTCATGTTTCAGCCGACTATTGATAATTTGGATAACAATTGGTCTGATGTTGAATATTCTGGTATGTTTGGATAGTCCCCTTCCACCAAAGGAAGATTTGGCAGCTGAGATCCACATGTTAGAATTGTATGCCTATTGTTGTCTATAGAGGTATTGTACGCATCATGTTCTTTAAGTTGGGAACAAGAAGAATTAATAACCAATTTTTATCTTTCTCTCCACATATCCCATGACGAACATTTGCTAGAAATTAGAAACTTGGTTTCTGAAGATACCAGCACGCAATTTAGATGACATGAAATTTATTTGCATTATTTTTTACCATATATAGCTATTCATGTGATCCATGTTTGCTTAGTCACATGCTACAATGTAAACAGAGAAAGTTGTCAATTACTTATGTTTAGTTTATAAATTAAAGTGGTCAATTTTGAAATAACATGCCAGAAAGTTTACCACAAAATGCATAATTCTATGTCCTTCCTATTGAATTGTATCTTCCTTCTATCTCCATCGTGTTACAATCTTAGAAAAATTGATTAGGTTTTAAAGACAATAACATCTAATTGTCTTGTTGTATCTGATAGTGATTTTTGTGTCATGAGATATCTTGCTTATATTTGTGCTTTGGAAATGGTTGCCATAACCTAATAGGATTCAACTAAGATACTTAGGTTTGCCATTCTCTCACAACTTAGAGAATGTATTCTCATGCCTATATCCATAAAACACATCAATAATATCTAAAATGATCAATGGTCAGCGATGACAGCCATTTCCAAAGCACAAAATAAAGCAAGATATCTCATGACACACAAATCTTTGTTAGATTCAATAGGACAATCAGATGTTATAGTCTTTAAAACCTGCACTGTTTGCAGATTTAGGAAGTATCACTTTAACATAAGCTATGAAGCACCCTAATAAATTTTTCTAAGATTGCAACATGATGGAGACATAAGGAACATACAATTCAATATGCAAGATAGAGAAACATGCATTTTGCGTTAAAGTTTCTGGCATGTTAATTAAAAATTGACCACTTTAATTTATAAACTAAACAAAATTATTGAAAATTTTCTCTTGTTACATTGTAGCATGTGACTAAGTGAACACAGATAATTTAAAGAAATTTCATGTCATCTAAATTGTGTGGTAGTATCTTTAGAAACCAAGTTTCTGATTTTCAGCAAATGTTCATCATGGGATATGTGGAGAGAAAGACAATGATTGGTTATTAATTTTTCTTGTTCCCAACTTAAAGAACCTGATGCATACAATATCTAATATAGTACAACAATAGGCATACAATTCTAACCCATGATCTCAGCGGCCAAATATTCTTTTGGTAGAAGAGGAAAAGCCAAATCTTCCTTTAGTGGAAGGGGATAATCTAAACCAACAACAAGATTCAGCATCAGACATAGGGATGTAAACAGGGCCAGGTATAGTCGGCAATCCCAGTACCATCTCCACTCAACTATTAGGTTCTCTATCCCCAGCTCCATCCCCTATTAATTTATCTAGAGACACGGATGTGGAATACCCTATAGGGGATGGGTCCCCTAATAGTTCAAATCTTCATTTTTTATTATTTTTAGTTAAATAATGTTGAAAAATAAAATTTAATTGGCTATGTATTTAATTGAGTTTAGTATTTATTTGGACATGGTATTTATTTTGGTTAGGCTATAAATTTATAAATATGTATTATATATATATATATATATAAATATGTACGAGAATTTTTATTGATCCCCATCCCCAACCTGGCCCCGGCTGGGGAATTGTTTTATAAAAACCATTCTTAGAACAACCCCTAAATTTTACCCCCCATCCCTGGACCATTAGGGGCTTGTCCCTACGGAGAAAATTGCCATCCCTAATCAGACGAATTGTTATCCAAATTATCAATAGGTTTGGCTTACCAACAGAACTTGCAAGACTAGTAGCATCCTCTAATTCAATGTTTATTGCATATGAACCTCCTATATTACCGCTTGAGTTCCTCCTCTCCACATCCACTTCAAGAAATCTAGTTGTCTTGATACTAAAATAAGCATGTAATCCCTTTTCACCAAAAGTATCTCTTGGTACAACAACATTAACCTTTTCAGCTAATACAGATGGATGTGAAGTGAGATGACACCTACCTTCATTCTCAACAACTCTAAATTTCTAGGGAGCTCTAGTATTTGCATCACATTGAGAACCTCATTCTCAACAACTCAAAATTTCTAGGGGGCTCCAGTATTTGCATCACCTTGAGAACAGCAATAAGGCGACTCCCTCTTTCAAGATTTTGACAAAGCAATATGAGATTCCTTACATTTTTGTTTGTTCTTAACAAGAAACTGATTATCGGCATGTGAATTTATCCTTGTGTTTCTCTTCTGAACTTGGTAGCTTAAATTTGATTGTTCTCCAGAGTAAAAATTTCATTAGGTTTCCAATTTTCATAATTTCTTGAGCCATGTGTGTATAAGAGAAATAGAAAGTTGTTGGCGAATGAAACAAAAAAGAAAACCATAATAAAATAAGTGAAAGATGGTGATAGTTTTATTTTTTTGCTGCCACAAATCCTTATAGTATAGTGTGTGGTTGTCTCAGAAATGAAAAGAAGTGAAACCTGATGTAAGAGATAAATCTGTTTCTTTGGCTCCTCATCCTCTCTATCTTCTCCTTGTAAGAGACAAATCTGTTTCTTTTTGTGAACATAACTTGGTCCATACTTTTCGTCACAATAATAACAATGCTTCATTTCCGTCTCTCTTGTATTTCTGCAGCATAAATCCTCTTCATAGGTGGTATATGACCATTATCTGACTTCTTTGCCCCATAAGTTCATTGTACTCATTCCACTTTTGCTAACTCTGTTGACCACTTTAAGAATTGTCTCTATAGTTCCTTTTTATAGAAAGGCTAATCCAATAGCAGGGGTTAGAGTGTGTGGTCAAAAAGCATGGTGACTTGGTTCTTAAGTGCCTCCTTCATTCTAGCCATCAATGCCTCAAGTTTTTCTTGATAAACCTTTACTCTATTAATAGGTTTCAGCTTGGATAATTGCCCCACTAGACTATCATAAAAACTAGGACCAAAACGAGCAATCACTCCCAATTGATATTTTTGTGCTAGCTTAGTACCCCTGGAACCATTTGAGGGTATGTTCCTCCAAATGAATCGAAGCCACTCTCACCTTCTCTCCTTCCATGATTCCATTTATATTGAAAAAATGATCACATTGGTATATCCACCCACTAAGATTTTCACCCTCAAACTTGGGAAATTTCGGTTTGGAAAATTGAGTACATACCTAATTCTTACCAGTCTCGTTATTGCTTCATCCCTAATTACTCGACACACTTCCCCAATTGCTTGAATCCCTTGATTCTACATTCGATTGATCAAGCTTCAAACTTACAGCCTTTATCATCTTTGATAAATATGATAACCTGAGTTTTTTTTGTTGTTGTTAAGGTTTCCCTCAACTTCAAGACTCATCCACATGCTTCTGCTTTTGTGCCCTTGTTCCATAAGCCATTATAGGGCCAGAGTCAGGCTCTGATATCAAATGTTAGGGATCAAAAGAAGTAATGCCCAGGAAGGGCAAAAACTCTTTGGAATTTTATTAAATTTTCAATAAAACAAAATCCTAGTACTCATTCCTTCTTATATATTATAAAATAAACTAATATGAAAAGCGCTAAATAGGAAAATAATTGAGCATAAATCCTAGGGAATAATTAAGCATAAATCCAAGCAGCAATCACTCGATAAAAAAGTGTTGTAACATAGGTTAATAGGAATTGGATAATTGATTTGAATTGAATTGATTTAGATTAGATGTGGAACAAATCCATAGATTAAATTTTACATACAAATTTGAATTTTGTCGAAAATTAGTACAAAATTATTTCAAATTCCACATTCAGTTTTATAATATATCTATATAGGAAAATCCTTAAATACAAATAGCAAAATTTTTGTATGCATACAAACAAGCCAAATGCATAGTAAATTGTGTAAGTTGTGTCCTAGATTATAACTATCATTAAATATATTTTCATTCCTAATTGTTGCTTTTATTTATTTATTATGGAATCATTAAATATGTTTTCATTCTTGACTGTTACTTTTTTTTTCTTTTTTCTGTGAAACCCAAGAAAATTTCAACGTATAAATATTGAAAATAATTATAATTGAATTTTCTTCAAACTTTTTCTAGATTTAAAATATGATTGACCAAAAGGTTATGTTGATGTGTTTTCTTGCTTAACCCAGAAAGTGCCTATGAGGTGGGCGGCGGAGTCCTGTAAAAGAGAAAATAGGTGAGCGGTCAGAGGCTATCCCTCCGATAACCTTCTGATGCTTAAATCAGTGTTTAGGATCGAATGTGCGTAAATCTATCTGAATGAGTAGAAAACAATATACCTTTGTGAATGAAAAATGCTTGGTTTATATAGGGTTTGGAGGGATTGGGATAGTCAATTGGCATTAAATGGGTTTAATGTTGACTTGCTTCTAGGAAAGCCTCGAGGAAGGTCAACACAAGAAAGAAATACCTTGACTAATTGAATGAGAAGGTTGGCATATTAAATGCCTTTAAATCTCCTTAAATGTGCTCGATGCATTTAGTAGACGTTTGACTGCATTTAATCTCAATCAATGTTAGGTAATAGCAAGGAAGTTACTGGGCAGTGATCTCCTTGATCCAAGGCACCTTTAATGGAAAAGCTTGTTTATAAGAAAGAGGCGTGTTTGTGGGAGGAAAATAGCCAAGCATGGCTATTTCGCAAGACTTCCATTCAATTGCACCTTCGTGAATCCTACTCAGTACTAAGGGAGTGAATTTTGCTTGGCACCAGGTTCATGCTCAGTAGCAGAGAAAAACCCCTCAACAGGTTATACCATAATTTTAAGATTACAGACACAAGTTTACTTAATCGAAGTGGAAAATGGATTTATGGACAAATTAGGATCGAGAATATTGTAATTAATTAGAAAAGGATGGAAGTATAGTGGAAATTAAGGTATAGAGTAAAATCAACTGAAAAATAATCCTCAGTGATTCAATTACTGAGAAAAATTACTTTAAGAATGTGAGGGATTGAAGTATTTATTTTGAACGGGGAAATCTAGAGAAAGAAACAAAAAATTTAAATTAGGATTTCCAGGATTGGGGTTCGTTAACAAAGGTCATTGGCTCGACAAATCTTTTAGGAAATATTTTTAGGGACTTACACCGGTACAACTTAATAAATAAATAAAAACTGTATGAATAAATACAGTTAATTGAAAGTTTTAAGACCACATGAAAGAGCCCAAGAGTAACCCATGTGGGGAGGACATGTGGCATAAAAGGCCATCAAATCCATCCCACATGGGGTGGTCGGCCATGGGCTAAAACAAGGAGGTTATTAGGGCCTTAATTAGATGTTGAAATGCCTTTTAGACTTGATTTTCAAAAGTTAAGGGAATATTGTGTAAAAACACAAACTCTGACCAAAACTAGCCGTTGAAATGCCTTTTAGACTTGATTTTTGACTTGAAAGACAAGACTCAATCCACTAACTTTGATTTATTTAAAATATTTAATTCAAACTATTATTTAAATATAGATAAATATGTATTTACATAAAGCTAATTATATTAATTAAGATTAATCATGATTAGTCTACTTAATTGAGCTTAATAATTTACTCAAGCTGTTTTAAGTGGTAATTGAGATTAATTAAAGATTAATCTCAATTAACTATGGGATGCGATTAAGACCAAATAAACCTCAATCAAGAATTATTAAGGTTTAAACAGAAGTTTATGAATCATTAAATGTGACTATGCGCATGGCTAGCTTTAATGATTAAGATTAGAATAAGTCTAATTATAGTATGTTCTTAATTAGTACGTAACCCGACAACGGAGAAAATGGGTGAGGATTTATGCAAAGCACTGCAAAACTGTAAGTATAGACCTCATCTATAACATTGAACAAAACCGTTTTACAAAATACGTGCAGTATAACTATTGTTTCCTAAAAAAATAGGTGTTTAAGTGCATGTATGATTGTTATATGAGTGATATTTTGTTTAAGAAGTGTTCAAGATGAACTGCTGTGTATTTGATATGCCATTTAAATGTTCAAAATGCTCTATAGAACGATTGATATGTGCATCCAGTATTCAAGATAAAAATGTTAGGATTGTGGTTTTTATATATGACATGAACATGATTTTCATGCGGCATGTATTATAATGTTGTGCATGAAAAAATACATGGTTTTAAGAAATTTTTCTCATAGAGTCTCTGCATTCAAGTTGTGCTCGAATTTTTATTAGCCAAATAATCTAAACAAATATTGAGACTGGAAAGTTTAATTTAAGAGAAAGAATTTTAAAATGTAGTGTCGTACCCATTGATAAATGCTTGAAAATTCACTTAGATTTAGTGATTTATCGGTATCATTTATTGGAAATTAGATGTAATTTGTATAATTTTACTTAATTTTATTATAAATTTGTTTTTCAGAATTACATGTATTTTTGATGTATTTTCAGGTCATAAAGTGCTTAAAAATAATATTTGGATGAAGAATATTATTTGCGAGGAAATTTGGGACATCTAGGATCAAATGGTTCGAAAATCCGAGTTGAAACAAAAAATTTATGCTCTTTTTATTATTATGTAGAATTCGGGCAAGATGGATTCTGAGTACCTATTATTATTTTGACCATAACTTTATCATCCAAAGTCCTAATGAAGTGATCTTTGAGGCCCGAGAAAGCTAAGAGAAGGAATACAACTTTTATGAAGACACCTAAGGATGATTTGGAAGTTTATAGATGCCGCGACATCAAAAATTTAATTCCACAGCATCTTAGTCTTGCGACTTTGGCTTGGGCAAGAATTTAAACATGTGCCGCATCACAGAAAAATATATGCCACAGCATGTGCACTGTTCCAGTTCCGAACTTTTGATTTTTTATCTGTTTTTCAAAATTTCTTTCACCCAAAACTCATGTTTTATCCCCAAAATACCCATAGTAGCACTAGCACTATAAATAGATCATTATAAGACTTCAGAGGGTTAGAAAATATTTTAGAAGGAGGAGGAGGATCTTAGTTTGGAGCTTGGATCTCTTATTTTGCAGTAACAATATCAGCCATCCATTGCAACTTTCAGCCATCTAAAACTCCTAAACATTTTTCTACTTTTCTTATATTTTTCCAATCAATTATATTATAGTTTATTTTCTTTTGTTATGGATTTCTTGTGAATGGGAGCAATTTCTAGCCCTAGACATGTATTGTTTAAATTCATAAATTCCACAATTGAATTCTTTCAATTTCTTTTGATTATGTAATAATTTATTATTTTCATGCCATAACAATTTTCTTATTTGCTTAGTTGTGCAACTAGGTAATTAGGTTAATCTACTTAATATCAATTTAGAGA
>WUAT03039245.1:0-13872 GCA_010015005.3 Ulmus americana
CTTTCAGCCTTCCCCACCTATTTAACCAACTCTTATGTCCCTATCCTGCCAGCTCACCCCTCACAAATACCACTTTACCCCTCCTAGCATACTAAGCATCTACCATTTTCATAGGATTATTTTTTGCCAAAAATTTTATTTGAAAGATCATTGTCAACATTGTTAGGGCCCATTTAATATAACCTTCATTTTTTAAGAGGTTATATTTTTTAAGTGAAAGTCATGCAAGGTGAAATTCAACCCAGTGTGAGGAATGACATCTTGATGATGACTATTGGTACGGAGGAGCATCTGGGTCTTGTTAGGATCACTTCGTGGACGGGTACCTGTTATGCTTTAGAAAAGTTTGTTAATTTTGGTGAGAAAATAGGATTTTAGAGTTCGAATCATTTCAAAAGTTGAGAGGGTTTAAGTTAGTTTATGGTCAAAGATTATATTGGATAATTCAAGAAAGGCATAAAGTGGGTTTTATTTGGATCATTCAAAAACATGAGGAATTTGAGAATATTGTTGACTATGTTGAGGGTTTTCCATCTTCCAATTATTAGTATACAAATGGGTATTTATTTTGGCACGAAATGAGGCATAAGACATGATAACTTTCATGAATCTACATGTAAGGATATGAATACATAGTTGTGAATGAATAGTTGCACAGTTTTGTTTTTGTTTTGTTTTGTTTTTTTTTTTTTTTGCCTACAAAAGAGCCGTAGGAAGACACTTTGTGAAAATACTAATTCCCAACTACCTAGAAGGTTCTTGACCAAAATGTGTAGCACCTTAATATTTTGCAGTATAATGGAAAATGACAAAGGTTTGTTCATATTGGAACGATCCACGCTAACAATTTCACAATTAAAAATGTGTTTCTAAGTCATTAAAATTTTCTTTCAGATTATTTCCTTCCCTTGTTTGTGCTTGGGTTTGGGGGGTGAAGGGAATATTATAAGAACAAGAAGAAAGAAGATGAAACTGGAGAAAAGACTAAGTCTCAAATGTATATTCAATAATGATCAATCTGATACAAACAAAGTATATACCAACTAGAGAAGATCGTGTGCTAATAACAAGCTAACAACCTCTCCACTATCTAACAAACAAATTGTATCCAGCTGTAATATGCCAACTGTAGAGTGCTAGCTCAACCTAACTATACATCTAATACTCCCTCTCAAGATGGAATATGTATGTTAATTAATTCTATCTTGACTGACAACTCGTTAAACAAAGAAGGATGTAAAGCTTTGGTAAAAATACCAACTAACTGATGTCGAGAGGAAACATGTAAAGTGTTGATCAAACCAACTTGAATCTTCTCTCGTATGAGATGTCAATCAATCTCAATATGTTTAGTACTCTTGTGAAAAACTAGATTGGCTATTATGTGAAGAGCAACTTGGTTATCACAGTAAATTAGAGCAGGATTGGCATGATAGATACCAAATTCTTTGAGAAGTGAGAACAACGAAGTCAATTTGCATGTCACATTAGCCATAGAACGATATTCAACTTCTACTGAAGACCTTGGCATCATTGCTTGCTTTTTTGATTTCCATGAAATCAACGATTCACCAAGAAAAACACAAAAGCCAGATATAGGTCTTCTAGTATCTGGACAAGCCGCCCAATCAGCATTAGAAAACATCTTTAATTACATAGTTGAATGAATTGGCAACTCAGCTTCAGCATAAGCCTTCAATTGAACTTCAGTCCGAGAAGGATAAAAAAGATCAAGGCCTGGACTACCTTTAATGTACTACAACACTCGTTGTGCAGCTACCATATGAGGAACTCTTGGTTCCACAAGGAACTGACTAAGCTTGTTCACAGAGTAAGAAAGATCTGGACGAGTGATAATCAAGTATAATAACTTTCCTATCAAACGTCTACACAAAGCAGGGTCTTCAAGCAAATCGCGTTCATCTTTGTTAAGCTTTAAGTTGACTTCCATGGGAGTGTTAACTGGTTTAGTCCCCAAATATCCCACATCTTGCAACAGCTACAAAGCATATGGTCTTTGAGAAATGAGGATACCTTTGAGAGAATGAACACTCTCTAAGCCCAAGAAAAAATGCAATGTATCCAAGTGTTTTAACTTAAACTTAGGATCCAAAGTCTTCTTAAGATTGGTCACACCTAAATCATCATTACTTGCAATTATGATTTCATCGACATACGCCAATAAGACCATAAAACTAGAACCAGTGCTCTTAATAAACGAGGAGTGGTCTGTAGCAGACTATTTAAACTTCTCAGCAAGCAAGACAATACTAAACTAGGAATACAATTGCCTTGAGGTTTGTTTCAAGCCATACAACGACTTGTGCAGCTTACATACTGAACCCTTTGGCAAAGGCTCCCCCTAAGAGCAATACGCCTGAGGCAAACTCATGTAGACTTCTTTAAGCCTTTGAGGTCCTTAAAAGGTACAACATGAAACTCAATCTTTCTAAGTGCTCCTTCAGTGTGTCCTCAGGCTAGTTCCTTAGTTACATGGTAAGCCAACGGGGTATTGAAGCCAACCTAGATCATATCCAATCTGTTATGGTCATCCCATCTTCCACTTGCATCAATGATGTCTAACTCTTCACCAGAAAGGTAGGTGCTCTCAGCTGTTTCATCTCTAGATCATCAATGAGGTGTCACCTATTCTTCGTGACTCTATGTATGTCAAAAAACTTTGAATGGACTCCAGCTTGTGAAGAATCACTCCAACAACTCAAGAAGTACTTGACCTCACCTCCACTACTCTCCAAGCCCAAGGATAAGGAGAAACTCTTCATCTACCTTGCAGTCTCTGAGATTTTCATCAGCACCGTACTCATCCGGGAAGAAGAAATTAGACAGCTGCCAGTCTACTACATAAGTAAGTCACTACTCAATGATGAGACTCGCTACAGCCAATTAGAGAAGTTGGCTCTAGCATTGGTAATTATAGCTCACAAGCTTTGAACCTACTCCCAATGTGATACGATCATGGTTCTCACCACTTTTCCATTGAAAGGCATCTTATATAGGCCAAAGCTCTTTGTTCGGCTCACCAAGTAGGCAGTAGAACTTAGCGAGTACGACATGTCCTTTCGGCCTCATACCACCATCAAGTCTTAGGTATTAGTTGGCTTCATTGCCAACTTTACTCCTAGCACTCATGTGCAGGCCGAGAAGGAGTTACTTAGTCTCACAAAGTGCCCATCCTCCAAGTGGATGCTCTTAGTAGATGGATTAAGTAACATGAATAGTGCTGGCATGGGACTCGTCCTTCTTGTCTGATGGGGATCTCATCCATCAATCCATCCAGTGTAGCTTCTAGGCCACCAACAGTGAAGTGAAGTACGAGGCATTCATTGCCAGACTCTTACTCACCAAGGAAATGGGCATCTGGAAGCTAGATGTACATTCTGATTCCCAATTTGTTGTAAACCAAATCCAAGGGATCTACCAAGCTCAGGACTCCAAGATGACGGCTTACCTTGCTCATGTCAAGGAGCTTCAATCTACCTTTGAGGAGTTCACCATAGCATAAGTACCTAGGCTTGAAAACGGTCACACCAATGCACTAGCCAATCGAAGTGAATGGCATTGATCCATCTGACTCATGGATGGCTCCCATCCTATGCTACCCGACACACAATGAGCTCCCATTTGACATGGTCAAAGCACGCTATCTTAGAGCTAAGGCTGCAAGGTTCACCATCCTAGATGGGTAGTTGTTGAAGAGGTCCTTCTCTGGACATGCCTCAAGTGTGTCACTCCAAAAAAGGCCAATTACATCCTAGCTGACCTCCACCAAGGGGAGTGTGGCAACCACGCCAGGGGACATAGCCTTGCCAATCAAGCCTTGACTGTAGGCTACTACTAGTCTACTATGAGATAAGACTCCACTAACTATGTTCGATACTGTGATAGCTGCCAACGCTTTGCATAAGTCTCACACCTTCCTCCAAAGCATCTCATTACCATCCCTTCTCCTTGGCCATTCTTGAAGTGGGGGATGGACATTGTCGGTAAGCTCCCAACAACACCTGTGCAGCGGATCTACATGCTTGTAGTCACTGACTATTTCACCAAGTGGATCGAGGCTCAAGAATTCTACCAAGTCTATGACCGTGAAGTGAAAAAACTCATAGGGAAGAATGTCAATTGCCGCTTTGCGGTACCAAAAGAGATAGTCACAGATAATGGCTCTCAATTCATCAGTTTTGACTTCGAAGACTTCTGCAAATAGTGGGGGATCAAGTTGAACTTCTCCACGTTGTGCTACACATAGGCCAATGTCCAAGCAAAGTCTTCTAATACAACAATCATTAAGACACTCAAGAAACTATAGAAGAAGGCCAAATGTGCATAGGCCGACGAGCTACCCGAAGTACTCTGGTCCCACCGCACCACTGCCTGGAAGTACCTCTTGCTCTACTTTCCATTGATTATCTTGTCAACTAAGCATTGACTTAAGCATCGGAGGGTCGATGGCAATTATTTCTTTGTCTTACAGTTCTCCAACAACTTAACACTTCCATTCGGCAAGGAGTTTCCCATACTCTACAACCCTTCTTTTTTTTTTGTTCATGTTGAATGGATACTAACTTGAGCATTGTTTTGCAAGTCAGCTAGACTCTCACACTAGGGGACAGCTGGAGCTAGTCCAACATGCCCATCCTCCACTCTAGCTGGCTGTACACCAACTAGAACTGGAACAACCCAATGCTCGTACTGTTATTAGTCCAAGCCCAACACTCCATGAATACTACACTTAGACTAGGGGGATAGAGGTAGCTGGTTCTACCTCGTCACTTGGCCCAATAGCTCGACCCTACGTCTCGGTCCATCTCGATGACCAAGATAAGTCGACTTTACACTCTCACTTAACTCTAATGGTCAGTACTACATCTTGTGTCATCCTAATTTCTGGTCTAGACGGCCCTACATTACAACTTGACTCCATAATTCAACATATGTCATGATTCGTCCTAACAAAATGAAGCTGAAGTCTGGATATACATAAACTTGTCATTCGAACTTGCTAATTGAATTTTTTTATTATTAACATGCTTGTGCTCTTTCTTTTGAAGTTGTTTGTTGTTAGCATATCTACATTACAAATAATCTAATAACAAAAGATAAGGGTGCAACCCCTTTGAATATCATATAGAATATTGCCTTAATGGTCTCAAAGTATGTACATCACAAAAGAATGGCATCATGTGACTCAAAAATATAAGTCAAACATATCTATAATGTATATACAAAAGATAATGCAACTACAAAGTTACATGCTCGGAACTCTCTCTCCTCTCGAGCTTGGCTCAATCTGGCTTACCACTATTATAGGAGCTGCATCAATGTAGGAAGAAGGAGGCTCATCACCAACCAGAGTCTGCCCCACTTGGGCCGCCCACTGCCCAGTTGGACCTCAGTGGGCGGCTCCTCCTCTCTGTTATACCAAAGCCCATTCCAATAGTTACGATCCCACTTAGAGCTCTTCTCAACCGTGAACTTGTACATGAGTTTAGTACAGGCACAAACCACGGCTTCATTGGCCATAGTCTCTAGGCTCTCTAGCCGTTCCTAGCTTATCTTCCTCTCTTTCTCAATAGAAGGCTCCAAGGTAGACGCCTGAAGCTCCATTGCAGTGAACTTCACTCTCAATGAGCTAAGCTCGGCATCTGTCTCCACCTCGAAGGTACGCTCTGGACCAAGGACTTCCAAAGCTGAGTGTTAGAAGCCTAAAGGTCAGCCACCCTCTTCCCTTGAGTACACATCTAATTTCTATTGTGAATACTCCCCATCAGCAGCTACAAAAACAATCAAATGTTATAAAGCAATAGTCAAAGGATAAAAATCACAAGAAAGTTAAGAGAATATTCCTATAAGTTATGTGTAACCTCCCTGTCGATGGCCTGTACCAATCCTATAGAGCTCAGATGGCGCTCATCCTCTGAAAGTAGGATGGATCCCATGATACCCTCGAGTAAGTTGATGTCAAAATAATAGGAAGCTAACTGAGGGAGTCTCAGGACTATATCAGTCCTCTTCCTCTTTTGGCTCGACGTCGTCTTCGAAGAAGACTCGGCCAAAAGAGAAGGAGCAGGAATCCCATCTGTAGACCGGTCCACTATAGAAGTGTTGATAACTTCTTCCTCTTCTTGTCTGCCTCGACCTTCCTCTTAGCCTCAATCTCTTGGGCACTAGGGATCTTGAATGCCCCCTTCATCACCTCCTCTACAAGTGTGAGCTCATATGGGGTCAATGGATTTAAAGTACACTCACCATAAAGAATGTGGATAGCATGATAAAGAAGCAACACTTGCAATGAAAGCCTAGGGGAGGGATAAGAATACCTCTCTGGATTTCCACTAGGTGACTCTAAAGATGGCTCTCTTTCAGTTGTGCCTCAGATAGGCAAACCCTCCAATCTTGGGTCTCTACCAGGATCTCTGAGATACATCTCGTGCACTCCTCTGCAATGAGATTACTTGGCACAGTCTGGTTGTATTGCAAATCTGCAAAAGAAACAACAATGAGATTTAGTCAACAAATATGAACAAGTATAAGAAAACGAGCCTCACCAATGGCCTTCCAGAAGGATGAAGCATCCCTATGTCCACTAGGACCAAACAACATGTCACCCCAAGAAAAGAAGTATGACAGCTTCTAGCCGCGGTAGTTGGTTCTCAGATGGTTCACCAAGTGGACCCTCTTATGTCACATATACAGTTGGTAGTGGCCCTTCTCCTTATCGTGTTCCTTTATGGAGTAAGTAAGTATAGACCACCTCCCCCAAGCCAAACGCAACACCGATACTCATGCTTAGACACTCTAACGACATGAGGATCCTCCAAGAGTTAGGCATCAATTGGCTCAGTGCAATCTCGTAATGCCCAAGCACCTATCTCACTAACTTTGGAATGGGGAAGTGGACCTAGCCTCAAAGGGAAACTCGGAGAAGCTCACTCAACCAGGGACATCCCAATCAACTCGCTTATGAGCCAAAGGTGCATAGAGCTCCTCATAATATGGAATCTGGTACATATATATGAGTCTCATCATATCACTCTTTGAAGGAAGAACTGGGGTTCTCCTTCAAAATGCCACCACTAGGCCGGTTGAACACAACTAGTCCAATCTCAACCTCCTCCAAACCCTCCAGCTCAAGGTCAACGGTCTCCTTTGGCTCGACCCCCTCAGTAGCTCTCACAGAACTCAAGCCAACATGCTCCATAGCACAAGCCCAAGTGACCCCCAAGCTATCTCCATTCTCTTTGCTACTCCCTTGTTGGGTGTCACTCTCCACCTCTGACTCAACAAGAACATTATCATCTCCAAAGTGAAGCCTCTGGCTCACCATGACAAACAAATACAAACTCAAGTCACAAAACTAGTGAATGCAGAGGTCTAGAGGCGCACGATAATACTCATCACACGGCTATGTTTGTACTAAGATCACAATGCCAAAACCATACCCAAGGTTCGTATGACAGTAGACAACGTACCAAGATACAAAATCCCCAATTGAGGACCCCTGAGGTCCACATGATATCCTTGGTCGAACCAAGGTTCAAGTCTCCAACACCACTCAAAATCCCTACCACAACGAATTTCATGCCATGCTATCATGACCGTATGGCTACTCTTGGCTCAACAACAAAACAAGCACTTAACCCCGCACGACACGTGATGTTGTGCCAAGCTCACAAACCCACTAAGCTACCCAGTGAACCCATCTCGACACTAAGCTACTCTTGTCACTATTCGCTGCCTTCCCCAAACTTGAAAAACCCTCCATAGAATATTTTTTAGCTCAAAAATACCCATAAAGATGCAATTTGATCCTCAAACTAGCTCAAATTCAGCCCAGCAATCCAATAAACGTAACTAAAAGAGTTTAATCTAAAATTCCTCTAAATCCTTCAAAAACAAAAATAGTTTTTCTTCTAAGTTCATAAATTTCCTTTTATCTGATTTTCCTCAACAAATTTGCTCAAAACCCAAACACAATGGCGAAAATATAAACCCAACAAAAGTTTTCAAAGAAATCGAAAGGAAAGCAAAGATTTACCTTAATTTCTCCCTCCAAATCGCAAAAAATCTTCTTTTGTGATCGTCATCTTTGCAAAACCCACAAATGCGTTTCAATGGGGGAAAAAGCTTCCTTTAGAAGCTTCACTTTCAAAAAATCCACATGTCGATCATCTGACTCGCCTCAGGAATAACGCTTCTCCTATTCACTCCTTCATAGTGCCAACTCACGAGCAATATGTGGCCCAAGTGTTAGCTTTTTCACCAACTTACAAGCTCTATACAGCTGTGCTTAGCTCGGCACGACCAAACATATTGAGCCGACACCAACAAGAGTGTTGAGTTCAACACTTTAAGGCTCATAGCCCCAACCTGCTTTTGCACGACCATCCACGTCGAGCCAACTAGGAGGAAAACAAAATACTACACACACCACATTCAGCAACTCCTCCATGACTTGGTGCGACATTGCATGTTGCACAGAGCTTAGGTTTTTGCAGGATTAACAAGATTTACATGAGGCCCTCAATGCTTGGCTTGACAATATTGTGCTAGGTGGAGCGTTGTTTCCTCCATGCAACATTCATCCCTTCTATGCAACTTGTCATCGAGACTACACCACATGGCACGTCGTACGCCTTCTGTTTTATTTCCAATGTCCGCACAACCAAACCTGTCATACCAACTTCATGCCCTAGAAGGAGACATTGCCTTCCCTCACTAAGCTCCGCTCGACATGCCGTGTCGAGTAGACCTCTACCTTCGCACTTTAGGTTTTCTTTGATTGGCCCCCACTAGACATGGCATGTCAAGCAGTCATTGGCTTTGACTCATTGCCAATATCTACTTATATCATCTGACTTAACTGGACTTGTATGACACAACTCATCGAGCCAACTTCGAACTATACCTTACCAATAATTTGGCATGACACAGCATGTTGAGCCGCCTTCTAAAGGCACCAAACCTCCTGTTCGCATGACGTGTTGTCATGCTCCCATACGACACGTCGTCCAAACATTCATTCCTCGCAACATCCTACGTCATAAGGATATCCCGAGTATATTTGTACATTTCAAATCTTGGGCAAAGCACATTAGTCCGTTCTACATGACATGTCAAGCTAAAACACCATAAGACATGACTTATTTTGAATAGCATGTCGCGACAACATACACGACTTGACATTTGTTTTTCTAAATAGACCATTCATGGTCATCAAACTGACAGCTTTAAAAGCTTAGGTTTGTTCATTTGAGATAAGAACTACTCTCTAAGATTAAAACCCTTAAACTTAGAGAGTGGGGAACAAATTGTATGGGCAAAAATCTACATTGACCTTTTTTATTTGGTAAAAGGTCAACTGGCTCAATGCCACGTCATATTACCGGTGGGTTCTATGTCAAGGCCTTTTCACGTGGGTTAAATGTCTGAACCCGTCTACAGTGGCTCTACATTGAGGGCCAAGAATAGTGTGCTCTACAATAAGACCCATGAATACAGGCTCTACGCTTCAGCCTATCTGGCTCTATGTCATAGCCCATATCAAGATTGGCTCTATTCCTTGGCCTGTCTGGTTCCAAGCCTTTTCCAACCACACCTGGCATTACTAAACGCCCATCTCATAGGTGCTCATTCTACCTGTTGGCCCACCCTATAGGCTGGCCTATTTCATAGGTGAACCCACTCTAGAAACACCCTACTCAATGGGCCGGGTTACTCTACGGGTCGGGTCAGCCCACGAACTGGGTCACCCAACTAATCAGTAGGTGTAACCCCAGGGTTACAACAGTCGTAGTGCCAACTTAATGGCCCATAATTTTGCATTATGGTCATAGATGCAACGTCTAGTACTACTCCAGATGAAGAGACACCATTAACCTCATTAATGAGCATAACGTCCCAACTCATTTAATAGGAGTAATTACCCATACTGCATCAATTGTAAAGGCAATAATCACTTCCCCCATTCACCTATAAATACCCAGATGGACCCCTTCATATGGGCATCTAATCTAATATGATCTTTGGCATTCTCAAATCTCTCCTAAGCTATGGCTTTCTGATTTCTCCTTCTCCATAGTTGGTACCAATGCATTCCAGATATTCTCCTTCACATATTCCCTTGCCGAGTACTGCCTCCGCCATGCCATCATCTCCTGGTTACGGTAACGCTATCACATATTTACATATTCTCTTGGATCTTATCATTTTTTCCATTAGCTAACTTGACCTTCAAAGTTCCTTTGGCTGGCACCCCCCGCGGTGTCAAGGACTTCACGTTCATAACTAATTTCACTGTCTAGCAAGTCCAACAAGTTGCCGGTGGCCTAAAACACATGAGATTCAATTTTAGAATTCTATTGTTTACACTTTTTTGTTAAAATTATTAACCGTAATTCAAACATCATTTCATTCTAGATATCTCTCTTTCCTTTTATGCCATTGTCTTCAATTTAATTTGTAGGCCTTCTTGGTGCGATCAACACCACTTTTATACCGTAATTACCATGCGTATAGTTGAGTATAATTAAATTTTGGCACCATCGCCGAGGAAGGCTTTCAACAAAGAGGATTGAAGCTTTTTTTTCATAAAAGAGGTAATATCTTTCTTATCTTTAATTTTATTTAAATTTTGTTTCTCCTTATTTTTATTTTTTTTTATTCTTATTTTTACTTTATTTTTTTTATTTTTCGTTTAATTTTAGGATTAGATAATTTTGTTTAGTTTATTTTATATTATAGATTTTAGTTTTTGTTTTTAATTAATTTTTCATTTTATTAGTGTTTTTATTCATAATTTGAGTTGGGATTAGACTTTATACCTAGGATTTGTGATTCTAGATGAAGATTTATTAAGAATGTAGAAGAATAACCTAGTTCTAGAGGTGAAACCTATTTTAAAATATATTCTAGTAGTGTAGATACCAAACCTCATAATATAGAATAACCAAACCCTCCCTAGGGTGATCCTCTCCTAGAGCCTTTTCACCATCGCCATAATCCACTTTATCAAGTTGCTAATAGGTCCATGTATGATTACTTACATCCTACTAGGTCACCTACTCCATCTTGTGTAATGTTCTCTCCAAATACACCTCACCAAGAGTTTAAACTGGGTTGATCCAACATTTACCTACCTTTTATGGCCTAGAAAATGAGAACCCTTATGTCCACATTAGGGAATTTAAAGAGGAAGTAGAAACATTCCAAGGCCAACCTGAAACTTTAGAAACCATTAGGCCTAGGTTCTTTCCTTTTTCTCTTAAAAATAAAGCTGTGGTTTGGCTGTATTCTCTTAAGCCTAGATGAATAGAAACATGGGATAAGATGACCATGGCCCTTTTCCATAAATACTATCCCAACCATAAAACTCAAGCCTTGAAAAAATAATTCTTAACCTTTACCCAAAAAGCCGATGAATCGTTAAACAAAGCATGGGAAAGGTATAAATATTTGCTTAATCTTCTCCATCATCATGGCTATGAGAGTTGGCGGGTTGTGAGTTTCTTTTCAATGGTTTAACCTATGCAGAGCTCCAATTTGTTGAGATGATGTGTAATGGGGAGTTCCTTCAAAAGAGCTCCGATGAAGCCTTTGTCTGTTTGGAAGAGTTGGCTCAAAACTCCCATACTTGGAGTGGCCCAAGTCCTACTGAATCAACCTCTAAAACTCAACTTGCTGGACTATACCAACTTAAAGAGGAAGATAGTTTAAAAGGCCAACTAGCCTTGATTACTAGGAAACTAGGTGCCCTATAAGCTAAGTAGAGTAGAGCTTTGAACCTGGTTACTAGGTTAGAGGCCCAATTTTGTTCCATATGTGGTGGGGGTGGATCATGTGCTTAATGAGTGCCCGTTGAGTGTAGGTGAAGTAGAGCAAGGTAATTCCTTATGTGTTTTCAATAGGTCCCATCGTTCCTACTTTAACCTTTCTATTAAGAATGGCGTAACCATCCAAATCTTAGTTGGAAAAACAACTAACCCTCTCAGTCCATTGCCCAATGGAGACCGACTGCCCAACCTAGTTACTCTATAGCTCCTTCATTTAGTGCACCACAACCTAGGAATCTTTTAGAGGACCATATCCAACCACTTATTGATTTGTAAAAGAAGACGATGGAGGATGAAGATAGGATCAATCACAATTTTAAGAGCCAGTTGGGAAAGATCAATAGCACTTTATCTGAGTTAGTCCAATAAAAGGGAAAGTTTCCTTCAGAACCTCAACCTAACCCAATTTCTCAAAACACTAGGAGGGTAAATGTTGGAAAAATAGTAATAAAACTCGCAGTGGAAGGAGAAATTTTTTAAAATTATTTTAAAACCAAAATAGGATCCAAGCTCATGATGCTAGATAGAATAAATTAAGTCATGATTAATTACCTCTTGTAGTCCAGATCATGTCTAGAAGTGCCTTAACCAACTAGTCTTCTTTGCTACCCTTAAGCCACCATGGTCGATTCACAAACAAGTAGCACTGGAGTTGAAAATGATTGCTGAATAACATGCCATGTGGAACTGCTAGAGACCAAGGGTACTGGCTAAGCATGAGGACTCGACCATGGGTTGTATACAACATGTACGAATGCTGGGCTCGATTTGTTGACATGCAAGGCTTTGGAAATATGTTATGGCAGTCTAATGGAATGGCTTGTCGTTTGGATGAAAGGATAAGTCGTGTGTTGGGGTTGATCCAATGCATGTCGTATATGGGAAGTATATGAGATAGGGCTCGATAGAAGCTACCCTTCATGAATATTCTAAGAATGCGTGCACTCAACCTTGTGTCGAGTGAAAAATTAATTCACATGGACTGACCTTTGAGGAAAAGGCTTATCATCAGACTCGACCTTGTGTCGTATGTAGCCATGGACTATGTCCGACCTGACTAGATGTTGATATGTGGTCGTATATGACATGATGTTGAGTGTGGAAGCTTGGATTGAGTGGTGAAACTGTAGTAGTATGTGCCACACTCAATATGTGGTCGTATCCAATGTGCTATCAAGAGCGGGTCCGTGAATGGGAAGGAGTGTTAGGAAACAGGTCGAGAGCGAGGCGAGTTCGAATGTGACCCAAGGACAAGTGTGAGAATCGAGTGGAAATTGGAGATATCTCCTTGGGCTTGATTTGATGTCATTTGTGGCCAAGGACTGAAGTTGAGATATTCTTGCATATTCATTTCGGGCCCAACTTGATGTCATGTGGCCCTTAGTTGTCTTGGCGATTTTCAACTAGCAAGTTGCATGCTGGCCTTTATCACACTTGAAATGAAGTCATGTGTGACATGGGTAAGGCTAATGTGATTTTTTGGAAAAGGAGTTGGGTTCAACACAGGGTCAAGAGCGAGGTGGAAAACTTGCTTCATGGGTGCTAATGCTTTGGCACATGCGATCACACAAGATGAACTTGAAAGGCACGTGCCAAGCACAAGGGCGTGGCATGTGTGAGCGGGAATTCAAATATTCGTACGGAGTTTTAGAATTCCAAGACTGCTTTATTGATCAACACGTGGCAATTACGCAAGAATGGGTTTACATACCCGTTGGCTTCCCTAAGAAGCCACATTTTTGCATTTATGAGTTTTGAGAAGCTTTGTTCTATTCATGGCAACTTTTTGAGCTCAGTTCTTGTTCTAAGTAATCCACTTGAATCTTGAGTCTTCTTTTTGTACTTTTGAGTTTTTTGTGTCATTCCGATCATTTTGGGAGTATTTTGAAATGTTTTTGGCCATTTTCTGAGAATTTTGGGAGCGAATCATTTTGGGTTTTGGACAATACACGAACAAAGAGTGGTTTTTCTGGGTATTTGGTGTTTATTTTACATTTTAGAAAGGGTTTACAAGGAAATAAAT
>WUAT03039354.1:0-13871 GCA_010015005.3 Ulmus americana
GACCGTGATAGAATAAGATCTTCAACGAATCTCTGTTTGATTGTATGAAGAACTTTACATTCTATCGTTTGATGACTAGTTTATGATATTCTCATGATGTTTAATTTGGGATTTGAGGGTCAAAGAATGAAGGAATGAGAGTTTTAGATATACCACGTCTTCAAGGATAATAGTCTAAAACTCGTTTGGTGATTCTTTGTTTATTAGTATGTGTTTGATGATCCTGTAGATTGTTATAAAATTTTAAAATACTATTCCGCTGCATTATCACAATAACGTAAATAACAATATAACACAAGAAACCCCTCAAATCCCATCGCCACTTGTCACCCATCTAGGCCACCTCAAAAATCGAAATGCTTGCGTCATTTTGAATTCCTACCAAATCACGTGTGAGTTCACACACTTGGCACATATGCTTTCAAAATTGATTCATGTGAGTTTGGGTGCCAACGAAATATCTCTAATAAGAAACTTTCCATCCCGCGTTCGACCCTGTGTCAAATCCAACACTTTTTGCAAAGCTCTCAAGTACCTCATTCATCCTGTAATCGACCTCATGTCGAATCGAAGCCCCTTTACAAGATTTTCATGCCACTTACCTTGCAGTCGACCTCACCTCAAGAAGGTCGAACCCCAGCATAACTTTGCAAGTTTTTATTTCCCAAGAAAATTGTGAGCCATACGACACCACGTCATGCATGACAATATAAGATATCAAGCATTTTAACATCAATCCTAGTCGTACACCACCACAGTTTAGACTTGGTAACAATTCCAACCCAAATTCTCACACTCAACCTCATCTCTCATTCGACCTTGTACCCATTCTTGAATCTTTGGACTTGCACACGACACCACATCACATACGACCATGTGTCGAGTTTGGTGCAAGTTGTTGCCTTTCCTTCAACTTAAGCCTTCACATTCGACACCTAATTATATCAGATACGGACCAAGTTCGAATTCGAAGCGAGGTCGAGCCCTAAGGTAATTCTTCTTTTACTAAGTTTAATTTGTACTGTTTGAATTTCGCGTTTGACCCTGTAACATGCAGACATGCATACGACTTGGTTTTCACCATGTGCCTGCGAACGATAAACGTGTATCCAAAAATTACTTTTCATTTCGTTCAAATGACAAGTCTGCTTCCAAAGGCGATTTTGGTTGAGCCTGTTCTTACCATCATCCCACGTACCACGTATGACATATGCAAACAAGCAACTTGTTGTTTCATTCAAATGACAAGTCCATTTCCAAGATATTGCCACGACATAATCTCGAGACTTCGCACTCTACATGTCAAGCCCAGCGAATATGTATGCTGCATTCGACCCTTGGTCAAATCTCTACTGAGCCAGCATCCTGGCTGTAAATAATCCCGCGTGGCATATCATTTGGTAAGCATATTTTAGCCCATTTGATTCGAAATTGCTTATAACTTGTGAATCGATCATACGATCTTTATAATCGACTAGAACTACTCTCTAAGCTTAGAAACCCTAAAATTAGAGAGTGGGGGACAAACTATTTGGGCCAAATTCTGTATTTACTATTATACCCTTCTAGTGGAATAGCTGGCATTGTGCCACGTCATTTTACGATAAGGGTTCAACGTCACAGCCCATCACATGGGTTCAACGTGACGGCCTGTTCCTAGGCTCTACATTATGGCCCATCTTATGGAATGCCCAATCGTTAAGTTGGTCCCCTTATGAGCTAATTCACTATATGAGTCAGCCTAGTCCATAGGTCAATCCATTCTATGATACACCTCGCCCCACGGGCCAAGGTCATCCTATGACTCGGGCACACCTTACGAGTTGAGTCAGCCCATAGGTTGGGGCATCCTACTGTGTGAGTCGCTCCATGGGTACGGTCAACGACTATTTTCCTTTGGACCTTCCAATAACTCTCCTTGGGGGTTACATGGTATTGAGTGCACAATTGATGGTCATCAATGCTCTATTATGGCCTTCAGATTGTAACTCCAAGGAAGCCTAATGGATAGCCTCTGATATGGACATAATAGCCAATCGCATTAATAGACCCATTATGAGCTCTCTTATTTCCTCTTTTCCTATAAATATCCATTGGCACACAATCTTTGGGGCTCTTCCTCTCTCTCTTTTTTCCTCTCTTTTGGACCTCTAAGCTCCAGGATTCCAGGAATCACCTTGAGACTCTTCGTCTCCAATCTCCAACCAAGGACTCTCACCTAAGATTCTTGGGTTCCTCCACACCGTCATGCCTAACACTCCCGGTCATGGTAACACTTGATTTATCTATTTTCATGTTCTTTACATGCTTTGGATCTCATCCTATTCTATTTATTGCCTTGACCGTCAGAGTTCCTTTGGCCGATACCCCCCCGATATCAAGGACTTCATGATGACCATCTAATTTCATTATCTTACAGGTCAAACAAGCTGCTAGTGGCTCCATCACACGTACAAATTAAATTGTAGATTCTGACCCTCTACACTTTATCATTTACAAGTCATGTCTCCAACATACGGGTATGGTCACCTCATCTCTTAGAAGTTACATCCTTGGTATATCAAAAGAAACATATCGCAAAGACAAAGACATAATTACATTTCAGGATTAAGATTGATTCCATGTCTATGATTATTAAAGTAAATTGATTAGATCAAACGGATATGTTAAATTAATTTCACTTTAGGCCCAGCTCAATGCACATCCACCACTAGGACATACACCAATGAATCTATCTAAGAGTTTAACTCTAATAGCCAAGATAAGATATCTCCCCAATGGAATATAAACTCATAACAATCTTAACAAGAACAAAGTGTTCGACTTTATTCTATTAATTACGGACCGTGTATTTAAACTATATTCTTGACATTGGATCTTTCCACATATGAACCCCTCATATGTCAAACTCATGGTCTATACAATATAGTTTTGGACATGTAGTTTACTTACATATGTTTAACAAATGAACATAATTAGGACACAATTTAATACCATGAAATAAAATCTTTTATTACTTAATCAAATTGCTGTTAATACATCAAATATATCTAACCCTAGGGCACAAATTCTAACACGGCACCCCCCCGGTGTCAAGGACTTCATGATCACCATCTGATTCTTTGTCTCGCAGATCAAACAGGTTGTCGGTGGCTCCAACATACCACGAGAAATTTAATTGTAGAAATCATCCCCTATAATTATTATTAATAATATTTTTTTAATTATTTTTTAGACTTAATAGTTTAAATAAGGGTAAAATTGACTTTTCACCTAACTTTACGATCATTTTTTTAGTTATTGCCAACTAGAAGGTCCTTTTGTTACTTTATAAAACATGATGTCCAAACCGTTACAAAGTCAAACTAAATGATCATTTATGTAATTTTCCCTTTTATTAATAAAGTGCAAATATATATGCAATTAAAGTATCCATAAGCTATTCTAGCTTATCTACCTCGGTCCAAAAGGTTTGAATAATTAAGAGAAAAATAAGCAATTGTGTGAGCCACCCTACTACAATCTCTAGACATATAATTCACAGAAGTCACATTCAATTGATTACATAACATCTTAATATCACTAACCAATTCCTCAACCTCGTTAGCCGATAATGGAAGAGTTAATCTTCAAAACTTCAACTTGAGCATTACTAAACAAAATCACATTCCTTATGTTACAATTTCTTAATTGAAGGCCTAACCTCAAGGCAACAGACTCTGCATGGCCAGCTAAAGCTGCTACAGTAGCATGAAAGACTACTGCCATCACCACCTCACCTTCCTCATTTCGGACCACACAACCTGCCCCAACGTGACCATTCTCCCATCAATAGTTGCGTCAAAATCAAACCTCAATTTCCCTACCGATGGCAGAGTACAGTGTTGATAACGTGCAGCAAACTTAGCGGCAGTGGGATGAATTCAAGCTACTCTAAAATCAGCCACATACCTCGGAATCCAGTGCAATTCACTCCGAGTAAGCTTTCGCCTCCTCCATGAACTAAACGGTTCCAAACATTCCATCACTCCCATACACACATTGCAAACTCTTCAAGTTGCTTCTATGACCATACACTTTTAGCCCACAAAGCAATATCAAGAGAGCCATTAGTCCTTGTTGGGGTTAGAATGCTATCAAAACCATATTTCTTCCAAAATTGCATTAGGATCCACACACCAGTCACCAAACCTATTCTCAAGGACAAAAATTGTATTTTTCCCGAGTCTATCTGACACTTTGTTTGGAAGTTGGAGGAATTATGATCTCCGTGTGCAAGTCACTCCATTCAAGACCTTTGCTTCCAATAATCTCATAATGGTCTATAAGCTTTTCCATCTTTTCTTCAAGCTCTACCACATTCTCTACATAAAGGTCATATCAGTTATTCGCCTTGATCCACTCAATTTGCTTCCAAAGATTGTCAATATCTTTCTTGATCTGTATGTATTTCTTATAGCCCCAGTAGTCGATAGAAAAAATGCATAATTATGGAGTTTGTCCATCATTCCTTCAAGTAAATTCAAAGCATCACCCTCCCACCAGGAATCTTGTACTAGGTTTTTACATTCTTCATCTAAAGCCCATATTTCCTCAAAATGAAAATGAACCCATCTTGTCAAGCTACCTGTCCTCCTTACCCAAACTCGAGAAGGACCCAATACCATCTTCACTATTTTATGATCCGAATGAGAAAGGGAAAATTATGGACTTCTGCCATTGGGAACAATTACCTCCATTCCAAATTACCAATATATTTATCTAGTCGTTCTTGCACAACGCCTCCTTCACTATGCTTATTGGCCCATGTAAACACGTCCCCTTTGAACAAAAGATCTCTCAATCCACACGCATCTAAAGCAAACAAAAATTCACTCATTTGTTGTAAAGACCTTGGCCTATCTCCTCTTTTCTCATTATCAATAAGAATCTCATTAAAATCGCCCCTAACTAGCCAAGGAAGATGAGTCAACTCTTGCATGGCTCCCAATCGAGAAAGAAGCTACCAAGAAAAGGTCAAGAGATTCGTGCTTGAATTACCATAGAAGCCCATAAAACACCAACACGTTCAAACATGTATCACAACAGTATAAATGTGACCCAAAGAACATGACTTAATATCAACTACCATCGGGTTTTTCCAAAGAATAATAAAACCACCTTTTTTACCATTACAATCCTTCACAAACATTAATCAAACCCAAGATTTTCTTGAAAAATAATCACATTGTGACCAATGGCGAAGCCAGGATTCAAATTTAGAGGGGGCACTGTGTTAAATTTTCAACCAAAATAATAACACCAAATATATATGATGTGATGCAAAGCAACGAACAATTTAACCTTACTCATGCCTACAAGTTTTGTAGAAAATAGTACAATATGAAGCAAGAGTCTTTCCCACATATGATTAAATGTAAATTAATTAAATGTTTACTTAAATAAAAGAGGGGTTTTGTGGTTGAGAAAATAATTGAAATTAAACAAAAACAATGTAAACAAAAGATATTTATAATGAGAAAAACGTAATTGAGAGTTGTTCATCACAACCAAACATGGATTTCAATCAATTCATTCTTTAACTCTAGTTCTAATTATTCAACATGGAAACTCTAATTTTAAGGATATCAAGGTCTGAAAATCCTCTACTTCTTCTTACAGATTAGTTGATTAAATGTATGCTTATTAATCAACCATAGTCATTGGATAATCTAGATGAATGTTTACTAGATTTAATGAAAGCATTATCGTTCTAAGAAGTAATGACTAGACTAGACGAATAGCTGTATAGGTTATGGTCTTTTAATGTAGGTGCTTGATCTACTTTGCAATAGAATTACAAATTGTTACTAAGGATAACATTAAGCAGTTATTAATTTCTTAGTTGATCATTGTAATCTATTAATTAAACATGCTATGGTAATCAAACAATAAATCTAACACATCTCCAGGAGAACAAAAGAAGAAAGAATTAAATGTAGAATGAATCTATTAAAACTATGTCTAGGGCTCAGAATTGTCTTCAATTATAAAGAAGTTTAGCCACACATAATATCTAAATTAAATATTAGAGTATACATTGGACAAAAAAAGAAGAAGAAGAAAGAGTTGAAGAACTCTTATTGGTTCTGTAATCCTTGGAAAGCTTTAGTTGTATTAATAGAGTTCTTCACCTTCAAGTCTTCTCTTTTTCAATCTCAAGTAATGTCTAACTCTTTCTAGAGTCCTATAATGATTTATTTATAGTGCTAGGGCTTCTAGGGATGTTTTGGAGATAAAACATAAGTTTTGGGTGAAAGAGATTGTGAAAAATGGATAAAAATAACAAAATTTTGGATTTGGGTCGTGATTCTCGCCAACGACGAGCTTTTTTCTCACCACGGCGAGATTCTTGCTGTTTTTTGTGTGAAATTGCATATAGCTGGCAGCGAGTTCTTTTTTGCCGTAAGCGAGATTATAAACGTCCGAATTAGCCATAGGTGTCGTCATTAAAGTTGTAGTGCTATCTCTTAGATTTCTATTTCCACAAAGAGCACCTCATTTGGATGTCGGATGAAAAAGTTATAGCCAAAATACTAACAGGTGCTCAAAATCCATCTTACCCAAATTCAGCACAATTACAAAAATAACATAACTTCTTCGTTTCAACTCTGATTTTTGAACCGTCTGATCCCAACCGTCAAGCATTTCCTCACCAATATAATTATTTATCCAAATATTTTTTTTAAGCACTTTGTGACCTGAAAATACACCAAAAATACCTGTGATTCTGAAAAATACATTTATAACAAAATTAAGTAAAATTATATAAATTAAACCTGATTTCCAACAAATGATACCAATAAATCGCTAAATATAAGTGGATTTCCAAGCACTTATCACAAAACTCTCAAAGAGACAAACACAACATCGTGAAAATCACCAAAAATAGTCTGGAATCACCAGAAATCGCCCTCTGAAGTTTCTGCTCAGAAACTCAGTGAGTTGAGCTGAGTTGGAGCCTATTGACCGAGCTTCCAAGCCTGTTGACCGAGCAATTGACCTAGCTACCAAGCCTATTCACCGAGCCATCTTGTTAACCATTTACTAGGCTAAGTTGACCTTGACCGTTGATCGGGAAAATTCTAAATTTTTTCCCCAAGTACCTCCTAAGGTTTTCATCATTATGAATTTATCCGTGTGATCAGATTTTGTAAATTCTCTCTATATTGAAAGATATGACAAATATTATGGCACCATTTCAAGTCCTAACACTCAACAAAAACTACGACAATTGAAGTATCAAAATGAAGGAACTTTTTGGATCACAAGATGTGTGGGATATTATAGAGAAAGGCTACAATAAACCTATAGATGATTCTGTTTTAGTTGCTCTTATACCAGATTGAAAGATAGCTTTGAAGGATTCAAGAAAGAGAGACAATAAGGTTTTCTACCTCATCTATTAGGCATTAGATGATGATGGTTTTGAAAAGATTTCGAGTGCAAGCGCTGCTAAGCAAGTGTGGGAGAAGCTACAGACCTCTTACAATGGAGCCGAAAAGGTGAAGAAGGTTTGTCTCCAAACATTAAGAGGTGAATTCAAATCATTACACATGAAAGCATTCGAGTCTATTTCGGATTATTTCTCAAGAGTAGTAGCTGTTTCTAATCAATTGAAAAGAAATGGTGAAAATTTAGAAAATGTGAGAATAATGGAGAAGATACTTTGTTCATTGGATCCAAAATTTGAGCACATCATCGTGATGATTGAAGAAACCAAAGAGTTGGAAGAGATGACCATTGATGAACTAAGTGGGTCATTATAAGCATACAAAAAAAAATCCATAAGAAGAAAGAAAGGATCACTGAGCAACTTCTCAAGATGCAACTCAAGGAGAAACATGAAAGCCAAGGCAATGAGAGAATCAAATGTGGCCGAGGCAGAGGTAAAGGTCATGGACGAGGTGGAAATCATGTTCATCGACGAGGTTGGAATTACAATTCCAACAACAACTACAAGAATGGTGAAAGCTCAACACGAGGCCGTGGAAGAGGCAATACAAACTCAGGGTATGACAAATCTCAAGTTCAATGTTATAATTGTCAGAAGTTTGGGCATTATGCTTTAGAATGTAGAGCTCCCAACAACAGAGTTGAGGAGAAGACCAACTAGGTAGAAGAAAAGAACAATGAGAAAGAAACTCTTCTTCTAATGCAGAAGGAGAGTGATGTTGGCCAAGAAAATTCATGGTATCTTAATAATGGTGCAAGCAATCACAAGTGTAGAAGGAAAGACATGTTCATGGAGCTAGACGAATCAGTAAGTGGAAATGTCTCATTTGGAGATGATTCTAGTGTAGCAGTGAAAGGGAGAGGTAACATTCTTATCCGTTTGAAAGATGAGGGACATCAAAATAACATCTCGAGTCTAGGACAATTATTAGAGAAAGGTTATGATATTCGTATGAAGGATTATAATCATTCTATAAAAGATGATAAGAATAATTACATTGCTAAAGTAACGATGACAAAGAAAGGAATGTTACTGATGATCAATATACAAAATGATGTTTCAAGGTGTTTGAAAGCTTGCTACAAAGATGCATCATGGCTATGGCATCTTCGATTTGGCGATCTCAATTTTGGAAGTCTAGGGCTACTATCTAAGAAGGAGATGGTGAAAGGACTACCCTATATCAACCATCTAGACCAACTTTGTGAGGGGTGTCTACTAGGGTAGCAATTCAGAAAAAGCTTTCCAAAGGAGTCAAACTCAAGAGCCAAGAAGCCACTTGAGCTCATCCATACCGATGTGTGTGTTCTGATCAAGCCAAGCTCTCTCGGTAACAGTAATTATTTCCTTCTCTTTATAGATGATTTTTCAAGGAAACACATGGGTGCATTTCTTGAAGCAGAAGTCAAAATTTTTTGAAGTCTTCAAGAAGTTCAAAGCTATAGTGGAAGAAAGATCAAAGCCATATAATCTGACCGAGGAGGAGAATTTACCTCCAAGGAGTTTCAAGAGTTTTGTGAAGAAAATGGAATTCATCGACCCTTGATAGTTCTGAGACCCCCCCAGCAAAATGGTGTAGTAGAAAGAAAGAACCAAACTATCCTCAACATAGTTCGGAGCATGCTCAAAAGCAAGAAACTTCCTAAGGAGTTTTGGGTGGAAGCATTGGCATGTGCGGTCTACTTGTCCAACTGATCTCCAACAAGAAGTGTTTGGGAAAAGACACAACAAGAAGCATGGAGTGGAAAAAAACTCGACATTTTCTACCTAAGAGTCTCTGGAAGCATAGCTCATGTTCATGTACCAAACAAGAGAAGATCCAAGCTTGGTGATAAAAGTGAGAGTTTCATCTTCATCGGCTATTATACAAATTCAAAAGGCAACAAGCCGTACAATCCAAACAATAAGAAGATTGTGATCAGTCGAGATGTGGTATTTGACAAAGAAGGACTATGGGATTTTGGATCTCATATAGATGACTTCAATTTCTCTCCTCAGTTTGAAGATGAGCAAGATGCCAATAGAGCAACCTAGAGAAGCCCAACAAGAGCCTATGACTCCACCTACTTTGCCAACATTAACTACCCATGAAGACGAGTCACCTTTATCATCTTCAAGTGGGAGTTATAGTGAAAGAGATGTGCCACGTACACGAACTCTTTGAGATCTCTACGAGGTAACCGAGTGACATGATAACCTTACACTATTATGTCTTTTTGCCGATTGTGAACCAATGAGCTATCAAGAAGTTGCACAAGAGAAAAAGTAGAGAGACGCAATGGGCAAAGAAATTAAGGCATTGAGAAGAATGATACATGGGAACTCATTCCACTTCCCAAAGGGCACAAGGCGATAGGTATCAAATAGGTGTACAAAACAAAGCAAAATGCTAAAGGAGATATTGAAAGGCACAAGGTGAGGATAGTTGCGAAATGCTAAAGGAGATATTAAAAGGCACAAGGTGAGGATAGTTGCGAAGGGCTGGAATTGACTATGATGAGGTATTCACTCCCATTGCTTGATTGGAGACTATTAGACTAATCATTTCTTTGGCAGCTCAAAATAAGTGGAAGATACATCAAATGGATGTAAAGTCTGCTTTCTTAAATGGAGTTCTTGAAGAGGAAGTCTACATTAAGCAACCATCAGGCTATGAAGTCAAAATTCAGGAAGACAAGGTGTTGAAGTTGAAGAAAGCTCTTTACGGGTTGAAGCAAGCACCAAGAGCATAGAATAACTGCATTGACAAGTACTTTCTTGAGAACAACTTCACCAAGTGTCTGTATGAACATGCTCTCTACGTCAGAGTCAAAGATGGAGACATTATGATCGTGTGCCTATACGTGGATGATCTCATCTTCTCCAAAAATAATCCAAGAATGTTTGAAGAGTTCAAGAAAGTGATGACCTAAGAGTTTGAGATGACTGACATCGAATTAATGGCGTACTACCTCGGAATTGAGGTCAAGCAAAAGGAAGAAGGCATCTTCATCTCCCAAGAAAGCTACACAATGGAGATACTCAAGAAATTTAAAATGGACAATTGCAAGCCGATCAACACACTAGTGGGATGCAGAATAAAACTGTCCATGCATGAAAAAGGAGAAAAGTGTGGATCCAACATTTTTCAAAAGTCTGGTTGGAAGTCTACGTTATCTCACGTGCATAAGACCTTATATCATGTATGATGTTGGATTGGTTAGTTGATACATAAAATCTGATAACCACCCATTTCAAGACTACAAAGAGAATCCTTCGCTATCTGAAAGGTACAATTGATCTTGGCTTATTCTATTTAGTTTCTAATGATTATAAGCTTGTTAGATATAGTGATAGCGATGGTGGTGGAGATATAGATGATCGAAAAAGTACTTCCAGATTTGTGTTTTTCATGGGAGATACTGTTTTTACGAGGATGTCAAAGAAGCAATCGATTGTCACATTGTCCAGTTGTGAAGCAGAATATGTAGATGCCACTTCATGCGTTTGCCATGTAGTTTTACTAAGAAACTTGTTGAAGGAGCTAAGCATGACACAAGAAGAACCAACCTAGATTTATGTTGACAACAAGTCAGCCATAGCCTTAGCCAAGAATCTGGTGTTTCATAATCAAAGCAAACACACATTACACTAAAAAGGGCCTTTTATAGCATGTAAAAAAACGTTATGGTATTATTACTATAGCGTTTTATGAAACATTAAGAAAGCCTCTGTTATTGTATGTCTGATAATTTTTCATAATTTTTTTGAACGTTGTGCACGAATCATTATAGTATATATATACAATAGCGTTTTTTGTAAGCAATATATTGTATTTTATAATCTTTCTTTCTGGTACATTTTTCAAATACTATAACGTTTACAAAATGTTAGATTTTCATAGTGAATATTGCGTTTTTTAGCCATTATAATATAAAATATATAATGCGATATTAGTGTTATATTGGAAGATTTATATTACACTTATTTATTGTTATTTTGGTTATTGGATAACACTTTTTTAATATATTCATATTTCATGTCTTTTTAACATTTTAATTATAGTAATGTTTATCTACCGTTATATTTTATTAAAATATAACAGTTTATTTATGTCACAATACAATTGTTTTTAATGTTACCTAAATATAATATTTGAAAATTTTAGGTATTTGATTATTGAAATAATTAATATTAAACATTGATAAAGTTACCCTTACAAAGAGTTCACAAGTAATGTTATAATCCATATCCAACAACCATACAAGTTCACAAAATAGTAATACCCAAAAAGAAATCCATAGTTCATATCCATTGCATATTCACAAAATATTAATAATATATAATATCAAGTTTTTTAATGCAACAAAATTAGATAATGTAGCTACTACAATTGAGATACTACGTATCAGGAAAATATCTTTATCACAAGTTGCATTTGAATTCCTTTCACATTAATCTCAACATGTAACAACATGATTTGAGAATGTCAGTTTTGGTGTTTCTTATGAAAACAAAAAAAAAAAACAAATAAAAGGCAAGCAGTCACTAAGACTCCACCATATGCTTTCAAAAAATGAGGAAGTAGGGCCTTCATCAAGTAATTGGGCCTCTCTTTCAAAAAAAAAAAAGATTGAGAGAGTAAAAAGAATTAGTGTCAACAGAGATGACATATACATCATGAAAATACCTCTCTTTCAAAAGTGGAAATGTCATCAATTAGTCTCACCACTTCTAAAGGATACAATATATTAAAGTCACATTTTTTTACCTACAATTTTTTATTTTTTATTTTACTTTTATAATTGTTGACTACCATTGTACCTTTTTTTAAAGAAAGCAGCTAGGTAATCTAAACCCCAACAAATTAAATCAAATAATAACAAAGTTATATTTTGATCACCTACAATTTTTCATGGAACATACTCCACAAATACCACATCTCCTAACTTCATGCATGCAATATAAAAGGACCTTGAGAAGTAGATTGCTTAGCTGAGTGTTGAGAACAAGTTGTTATTGAAGGCCTACATGAATGCTAAAGAAGAAAAAGAAGGGCCTTTACCTCGACAGTTTACTAGCTGCCATATCCTATTTCGAGGCCCACTTCAGTGTTGTAGAGGACTAGACTGACATAAAAGAAATTGAAAGAGCATGATGCCCAACATACATACCTCTCTCCTGGGACCTTCACACATTTCCAAGAGTTTTTAACTCTTATCCACAAGGTTAGCAAGACGATGCCCCTGCCGACTCTACGATTCTTGCCTCTGATCTTGCCACAAATGAAGTTCTTGATGATGCAAGTCCAAGTCGATCTAATGAGATTCTAGATCCTCCTTCTTCCCAAGCTAAAGAGGCACACCTGAACCTTCCATCCTCACCAGCACAAGACCCTGAGGTGGAAAATCCTGCAACTTCCACAATTTGAACTTTTTCTTTTAACTGATCTTTTCTTAAGACTTTATGGTTTGCATAACTTGGACTGCACTTCTTTCCGTATGAAATTTTTATGATCTATTGAACTTATGAAGTATTTTACTTAGTATTTAACTTTAGGTAAACTGCATACTTGATACTTCCTTTTGCTGGGCCTTTTTGAAATTATGTCATGCCTTTGATGCTATCTTTTGACATGCCTACAATGCAATGCTTTTGATTTTTGATAAGTATGCTTGATACTTAGTTTTTGCCATGCAATGCTTTTGATTTTTGATAAGTGTGCTTGAAACTTAGTTTTTATTGCCTGTAAGAAACTATATGTGTAGTTATTTCAATTTATTGAATGCTTTATTGCTTTATACTTCTTCCCTGTTGGATCTGTCAAGTCCCTTTTTTTTAGGGCCCTTCATGTTATTTGCTTTTTCCTACTCTAGTTTTTTCACTACACACTATCAAGTTCACCTTAGTGACCCTTCCTAATATTTTTGTTTTACCTACTCTAGTTATCTTGACTAGATCCCGCTAGGCACGTTTTTGCAACCTCTTTTTAACATATATATATTGCATACTCAGGATTTACTTGGATTTTCTTATGTAGAGGAACCTGAATCCCCTAATACCCCTCACTCTGGTTCGAAGCTTCATTTCTGACCAGAGGAATTGGAAGATGAAGCAAGTTACTTTTCAAAATACCTTTTGTTATGGAGAATTTTATCATAAGCTGAGGTGGCGTCCACGTCATCGCCTACGTGGCAAAAATCGGGAAAAATACTGCGAAAGTGGGCCCACGCGGAAAAAGTTGCGAAAAGTCAGTCGGACTACCCGGGCACCCAGTCGGGCCGCCCAAGCGCCCAGCTCGGCAGGCACCCCACGTAGGCTCGCGCGTAGGCCCGCACGCCCAGCGCACACGCCCGCATGCACCGCGCGCCCTGTGCGCACACCTCGCCTCGCCCGC
>WUAT03039464.1:0-13867 GCA_010015005.3 Ulmus americana
ATCAAGAGACGAACACAAGAAGAAAAGGGAGAGGTTGGCCATTCTTCTTTTTTTTTTCTTTTTTTTTTCTTTTATTTTTTTTCTGTTCAAGTGAACCAAAAAGACACAACAAAAAATCTCAAAATCCCATGTAGAAAGAGCATCAAATGCTTGACCCGGTTCCAAGCAACTTCAATCCCTTCATACTCATCAAATGTTATGTAACTGCAACAATAATTAGCCAAAATCACTCAACAAATTGAACAAGTCTAGCAAAATTATTACCAGAAACTCGTAGAAAATTCCAAAAATGTTCAAATTTAGAGAAATCTGAAATGTGTCTTTAAGGATCCATACACTATCTTTGAAGCTCCTTTGCTAAGAATTTCATTGTCCTGCAAAAAAAAACAAAGGCAAGATCAAACTCAAAGCTTAAAACCAGAGGAAGCGTAGAACCATGTCTAAAATGGGTCGTTAAGTTTGTTTGTTTGTTTATTTATTTTTTTTTTTTTTAAGTTTCATTTACAATACATTAATTAAACAAAATAAAAATAAAAGAGGGCCACATGTCATGCATTAGTGGCACCACGTTGCCTTTAACGGAGCTTAACGACCCGTGGACAAACGGTGCTACAGTCCGTACTAAAACAGGGACGTTTTGCGCTAAAAAAAAAAAGAATGAGGACATGTTTGCCACATTTCGAAAAGTTCAGGGACATTTTGTGCCAATAAGCCTAGAATAAAAGTAAAAGAAAAGGAAAAAGTTGGAAAAATAAAAATTAGACTTTTTTTTTTTTCGAGACCAAATTACTGATATTGGAAGAGTTCAGAGACTACTAATGCAAAAAAAAAAAATTATCCAAAAGTTTTTTTTTTTTTAATTGAGGGTAAAATCAAAATTTTCATAAAATTTAACAGTAAAAAGTACCCAGAAGTAATTTCGTTTAAACTTAGGGTCCCCCATGGACACCTTCAAAACTGAGAGTCCTTTTCGAACATTCATGAAACTAGAAGGTACCGGTACAGAATTTTCCCATAATATTAATAACCAAGAGTAGCTTCCCGAGTCTTGGAGGCAACTCCTCTTGTAAATTTCTCTCTTTTTCATATGGTAGCTATATGTTTTTTAAGAGTACAAATATTTCAATAGCTTAACTTAATCTGTATATATTTAAAGTTTTAGATGGTTCGTTTTTTTAGAAATGGATTGGTAGGTGAAGAAGAAAGGGAGGAATAATGATGAACCATTTTTATGTCAAAAAATAGGGAATTTGGAGCAACAAATGCTGAGCCAGGCTCCAAATGCTTCAATTGTCGACGTGAAGCAGGAAAACTCTGCAATTAGCAATGTGTATAGACATGGAGGAAGTGAAGAATTTCACCATCAAGTGCTTCTGCAGAAAAATCTGTTGCTTGGTCTCATCAAGTATATAATGCCTAATATCTTCTCTTAAAAGGAGGTTAGCGGCAGGAGGTATAGAGGAGAGAGATTGAGAAAATATATATAATTTATTTATTTATTTAAAAATTAATAAAATATTATTATTTAATTTTAATTTTATTTATTTTGAATTATGAACCCATTAAAACACGTGTCAAATCTAAAATAATTCACCTGAATAAAATAAACCACGTAGGGGTTGGAGACTAATGATAAACCAATTTAATGACACAAAAAATGCTATTAAATTAATTAAGGGACCGAATTGTCAATACATGATTAATTAATGGATTAAATGTGCTAAAAAACCTATATGTTTTTGGTTCGACATTGGCCGGAAGAAATCTATCAAGAACAATAAAAAATTTATTTATGATGGGTTCAAAATTCTTTTAGTTTAATCTTGGGTAAGTTTTTATTTTTTATTTTTAAACGCCTATTGCTTTGAATATAACAATAATTAAAATTTTATAGAGCTAGCATTTTCATTTTAAAATTGTCCATCTTTATTCTTAATAATATAATACAAAATAACGGTAATGAAGACAACTTATTGAAGTAAAAATTATTCAAAGTGATAATTTATTATCTTGAAATCTTTAGGTTACACATAATAGCATTCGTTCCGTAACAAACAAAGAGAATATCATAAATGATCACTCCTACAATCTATTAGAACCTCATTACTAAAATTGAGTGTAACTACCACTAGATTATATCTATAATTATAAAATAGTTTGAGATTGTCAAGTGCAAATTCAAAAATCTCTTCTAGAAATTTAATTACTTATTAGCCAACTGGTGCTAGCTTATTAACAATGAGGGTGAAATGACAAAAAAAAAAAAAAAAGTTTTCAAACTCAAATCTAAGAAAAATTAGTATTGTGTAACAAAAATTGGAAAAATATGCAATATATGAGGGCCATAAGCATGATATTTGAGGATGATGTTGGGAGAGAACCTGGTGGTGCTGCAATTGCAAGCACTTGAGCATTATGAAGAATGTGGAACCCAAAAGATAGCGTTATCCAGAAATACATCATTGTAATTTTATACTCGTATGCACTCCAAAACTATGGGACCTTCCTACAGATGTACTCCACCAAAAGGCCAAGAAATGAGTATTTGAGGAAACTAAACATTAGTAAGAATAATGTTTATCGTCTTAGTACTCATCAGTCTATCACATAAGAATACTTTGCATACAACTTGACCAACTTGGGTTTAGAAAAACATATATAATAGACTTTTTTTTCTTTCTCAAATGCTCCCCTAAAGTTTGAAAGAACTTACATTTTGTCATCTAAAGTTAAAAATTGGTCAAAATACTCTATGAAATTGTTGTTCATCGGTATTTTGTACAAAGTCGCACAAACTCATGGGATACTTTTCTATACAAATGTCAATAAACAACTTCAGGAGATATTTAAACCAATTTTTAATTTTAAGTGACAATATACAAATTTGCACAAACTTTAAGAGATATTTTGAGCCAATAAGTCTATGGATATGTTTGGTTTAATATTTTGTAATATTTAAAGTAGAATATTTGAAACATGATATTTGAAGTAATGATTTTGTTTAATTTGAGAGTATCTAAACAGAGCATCTGAAGAAGGATTAATGTTTGGTTCAGAAGAATTTAATAATAATATAATAGAAAGAAATAATATTTTAAGAAAAATGTAGTGAAGAGAAGTAATATTTTATTTAAAAGGTGATTGATAGAGGTACTATTTTTACTAAAAAGGTGATGGAAAAAAATAATATTTTATTAAAAAAATAATGAAAAGATACAATATTTTATTAAAAAGATGATAAAAATATAATATTTTATTAAAAAGTAACAAGATAATGAAGAGAAATAATATTTTATTTAAAAAATAATAGAAAGAGGTAATATTTATTAAAAAAGTAATTGAGGGATATAATATTTTATTAAAAAATAATAAAGAAATATATTGGGGAGAGATGAAATTTTTAAAATGGTACCTAAATAACGTATTTGATATTTCAAATATTCCTACATGTTTAGTTATGATATTTGAAATAATAGTCGGTTATATAACATTCATATGATGATAGGAATGAACAAAGAACCTGGTGGAAGGTACACGCTATGGTCTTGGAAGAAGCTAAAATTACACATTTTACAACAATTGACAAATTGTAGATATCTCACCACCAAAAACTGTACAAACCATAATTTACAAAGAAAAATCAACATACAAACTTACAAATTCTAAACATTTCCCTTTGCCCTACAATCCTTCTTTTATTGTTGTTCTTAGAGAGCTCACGAGAATTTTCCATCAGGGATCGATCCGGGTTTGTTTTTTATTTTCGAAGATGCAGATTAGAGTTCGACAGAACAATAAAATTAAGTTGAACTTGCGATTCATGCCATCCAGGACAGTATTGCTTACTATTGTCAAGTTCAAGATGTTCCTCCACTGCTACTCATTTAGACTCATGAATCACGCCCCCTTGAGATGAGTCCACACGATCAAGACGAGCTGCTCTCCATGAAAGTGAGTTTGTGGATTTCAACAGCAAACCTAGGGCGGAAGAGCATGTTGCTCTGACAACTGCATCCGCAGACCGGCTCATTTTTCCCACCAACATCCCGAACACCTACAATGAGACATGAGATTAGAAAGTGCCATATATTTTTACCTGTGCATAACAAAGTGATCGATCTGAAAAATATATACCCGAGTATAGTAAAGAGCCAAAATGTGTTGATCATCGGAGAATAGTAGCATGCTGCTGGTGAAGTACATAGCATTTGCTTGAATTACTGGCCAAGGTGCATCAAACGCCTGCCACATTGAAAATTTACCCAAAAGCCAACTTTACAACAACGGAAACAAACCACATGAAGTACTGTGTTTTTGTCCCCCAGTCGAGACATTATGAACCGAAACATGATAACAATATGACGTACTATTTTGGGTTGATATAAAAACACGCTATTTTGACGTAACACAATAAGTGCCATTGAATACTAAGGGTTTATGACCATTGTAACCTGTATTGTTGATGCCGTGTAAGTATCAACTCTGGAGGGAAGATGCAAGGCAATTTGCTTTGAGAGGTCTCTTACAAAAACCTCATACTCGCTTCTGAAAGAAGAAAATGTAGTGTAACCATTGTTCAAAATAAGGTAAGGGATAAAACCATATTGTCTTATAAAATCATCCAAATTAAGACATGGAATGGAGTACCTATGATCAGAATTAAAACCATGTGTATCTAGCGAAGCAAACAATCCTTCCACTTCAAACAGCGGGCAGATTTGCTTTAGAGTACTCTATTGATCAGATAAAGGGAGGAAGAATATAAGTAATTTTCTTGAAATGGTATCATACAGCAAAGAATCAATAAAAATAAAAATAAAAAGGTCGTGAGCAATTACCCGACAAGCTTGTCGAACGCTAACATCATCATCATGAAGATGCAAAACCAAGCGGGGAAATGCAGCATGTACCTGAACATATATCAATTTGCGTTTAGAGTTCCAAACTTAAACAAACCTAAAATGAATGGATTTACACAAATGAATGAATGTGGACATGAACTCGATTAAAGTTTCTTTAAAAAGGAGAGGTAGGGAACAGAAGAGAGACTATAGAATTGAAAATCACAGGAGTGATAAGAGACCTGCTCAAGAAATGCCTCATGCTGAGCCCCAGGTCCATAGTTACATAGTGCTCCAAAAGCTGCAAAAGCATTAGCTCGCATCTTTGTGTTCATGCTTATCTATTTCAAACATAAGAGTTAGTCAGTCTACAAGTCAGTCTAATAAACTGATCCTGATTTCAGATTAAGAATTTAAGATCGATAGTGAACATTAAAAATTGCAGGATATAACTTTGGCTCGAGCGAAAAACCTGAGTTGAAAGCATAAAGTATTTGAATAAAATTACTGAGGAACCTTCTCGCACCTGAAGATTACGAAGCTTTACAGAAAGATTCATCAAAATAGGCTCCACTGCATCATTAGGTGCTGACTCAAGTATCTATACATGTCAAAATAGGAGTGTCAAACAAAGTAATCACATGAATAGTTCACAATGAAAAAAAGAAAATAATAATAATAAAAAAGAATTTAAAAATTAAAAATTAAAAAATTCACAAGTGCCTGTGGAGGAGATTCACCATAAGTAAACAGGAAACTGCAGTCAACTGCACAGATTCATCTGAATCATCCAGTAAAGCTAGTATTACCCCTAGAACTTGAGCAGTATACTGCACAATATGAATAGATGGTATCTGCAACTCAAAAAATTTGAGAAGTCAATTCCTTCATAATGCAAAGAATGCAAAACAATTTAAAAGATGCGCAATCAGATATGGAGCTCTTCATTAGGCTCCGATCACAAGTCTCCATAAAGGCGTGAATTGCATGCAAATATGAATATGTGTTCCTTGAAGAATATGTCCACAACCATATGCTTATGTAGAAATCGTATCAACCTCAACCTCTCAACAAATTAAATACTCGAAAATGAAAACCAAAGAAATAACCATAAACTAGAAGTTGGAATGTACAAATTTTGTGCTAGAGTTTAAATACCTGTACTAGTCCTTTCAAACACAAACGTCTAACAGTTGGAGACTCATCCGATACATGTTGACACAAAATTTCCACCATCTGCTCCAATAGGGAACCAAATCCACCACTGCATTATTAAGAGCAATTAAGTTGAAATTAAGACATAAGCCATTGAGGTCTTAGATGGAGTCAAACAACATGGTACAGAGTAGGTTAAAGTTACTCGTAAACCAGAGACATATATCCTACAGTTACCTGTATCTGATGAACTCTGACAAAGCAGCTGCTGCAGCTTCTCTTTGGTATTTTTGGTGTCGATTTAAAGAATTACTCAAAATTAAACATATAGATTCAACCTATAAAATATGAGTGATTCCACAAAAATAAAAACCATTAGAGAACAACGAATTACAATTCAGAGACATGAGAAAGATTATGTTGAAAAACATTGTTTGCCAATATTCGTATGTATGAATTACAAGCAACATGCTATAGGATCATTCCATCGCAAATCCTTGATTTCTCTAACATACAAGAAAACCTTGATCGTGCTACAACCTTGAAGACATTAGTAAATATATAATGTGAAGGATTAGGAGATAAATGCAAATTTCCTGTTGTAAACAGCTTCTAGAGAGATTCCACATGAATATTTCAATGGTTTATAAAAGAACATTGTTGTTTTTTTCATTTTCTTTATATTGTATTTATTTCTCTTCTTAAGTGTATATTTGGACGTTCTTCTCAGCATTCATGTCAATGAACTCATAAACACACTAAATTGATTACACTATGAAGTTAATATTTACAATAATGAGAACAATAGGCATTCAAGTCAATCATCTTACCTCTTTTGGTCTCTTTATAGAGATACAGCCTGCTATATCTCCAAGAAGACTGATCCACCTCTCATTTTCGAGATGCTCTCCATCTCTAGCCAAAATCTGGAGCATAACTCAAAACAACTTAACCCTTTATTGTACAGCACAAAAAAACACTTGAAGCCTCCTCCAATACAGAAAAAATCATGGTTTCTACAAGTTTGCCTACCTTTCCCATTTCAAGGTCTCCTACACATTCACAGAAGGCCTTAAATGCAGTTAAAAGCGCCCTGCAAAGGGAGAGAATAGAGTAAAACATAGTTAACTTATTGATCAATGCACTAGGATGCACTAAACAAAAGAGATGAAAATAGGTTTGTGCAATGCTTACAATAACGGTTCTTGCTGACCAGAACTAGCTAGGATATGACAACTTCCTAATTGCAGGGTAAGTTCAGCAAGTACAGCAGCATAGTTCCGTTCAACAGCTTTCTTGCCTACTTTACCGCCACCTCTGCAATGAAATCAAAACATGGTAAATACAGTGGAACTTTCATAGCTAAACAATGATAAATTCAACCGACCATGGTTACCTGAAAAAGGAAGTGAGAGCAATAATAGCAGCATGCAGAATGTTATCATCTGTTCGACCATCAACAAAATGGCTAGAGTTATCTGTTCTATCTGAATCACCTCTAAGGACCGGAGTCTCGCTAAGGACGTTTATCACATGCTCCAGGAACAAAATGGAAAGCATTGTATGCTGGGAAAATGCCTATACAACATCAAAAGATAGAAAGAAAACAAAAATGTCACATTCTTGGTCAGCTCTTTCTACCAAAATTGTAGTTAACCATCCATACATGCTATTTCATCAATTCAATAACTTAAGTCGCATTAGAATCAGTATAGCCATCATTTGTGCAATTAGCCAAGGCTAATGGTATCATACGATAAAACTGCTCAACTAAAAAGCTAGTCATACTCACATAAAATGCATCCTGCATTGGCCAGCCACCACGCAGTCGAGATATATCTTTTGTTACTATATCTCTTCCAGCCATAGCCAATACTTCATTGAAAACAACTTTCGTACTCGTGTTTTCAGCTAGAGAAGATATCTGTAAGCGGTTAAGGAATGTAAAAGAGACCCAAATCTTTTCCATTCCCTCCCACCACACCCTCTCCAAAATAAATAAAATGCTCAAAACCCCCCAAAAAAAGAGGCCACTTCATATTGAGAAAAAAGAACAATATTGCTACTATATAGCCAAATCAAACAGGTTTCAGAAAATTCAGACTTTTAAGATTGAATAGGTTAACGAATATAAAAAGGGATTAAAAGATACAGCAGCTAGTGTTTCCAAACGTAAATGCTTCTCGGTCACGTGAGTTGTAGCAGAGAGCAAAGACTGGGTCGTCCTGCAGGCATGCACATCAATAGAGTTACTAAGAAGCACATGCATCCGTTATTTACTCAAAAGAACAGATTACTTTAATTTTTTTTATAAAAATAATAATAATTCAGCTATTCTCAGTTTCGTTGTTGAGCTTGATTATACCTTGACACATCAGTTTCAGTAAGCTCGCGCCCCCTCTTTGTAACAAACTCTATGACAGCCTGAATGGTCCCTTCGGCTGATTGCTTAATCTTATCACAGATAGCTGCAGAGCAGCCATGCAGGGTAGCTACAAGCTGCAAGTTTGGAAGGATAGGTGAAATTACTGTTTTTACAATTTCAACAAGACAATTACGCACTTACCTCATCTTTTGTCAATAATATGCAAACAGAGGAAACAATTCTGTTGAAAACCTCAGATGGGTCAATAGAAGCATCCTGTAAAAAGAGAAAACAACTAATTAACCTATATTCACCATATTCCTCCTAAGGCTTTAAACAGAAACCACAGATCCTCGTGTACACACACACACATATACAAAGAAAGGAGAAAGAAAAAATGGTAACTATACGAATCAACTTACCCCCCTCAGGATGGCTATTACATCCTCCAATGAAGACAAAGCACCATAGGACAACTCTATATCCACACCAGAACTAGATGCTGCTGGTTTTGGAAGTGAAAGTGAGATACTGAAGAGTTGATCAAGAATCTGGACAAAAAGATAAGTAGTGTGCCATGTGAAAATGACAACAAAAAAAAAAAAAAAAGTAAACTGGAGTTTTTAAGGATAGTCTTTCTTTTAAAAAAAGACTTAAATCATCAAAAAGGGTTTCCATTTCATTAAAAAGATTGTCTTATAAACGACACACACAGGGGGGGAACAAGATTGAGAAGAAAAAAAAAGAATTGCTTAACTTACCTGAGCAGAAACTTTTCTAACTTCAGAATTAGTGTCAGCACAGCGTGGGAGGTACATAATAACCCTGTCTCCCAAACACAAAGATCCCCGACTTGGCAACACAAATGCAGCTGGCATTGGAAAAGAAGAGAAAGCATGAAACGTAAAAAATATATATATATTTTTCAACAATAAGCAAACGAACTTTAAAATAAAAGTTTAAAAAGAAAATAATTAAACTTCAATTACACATTGAAACAAGAAAGAAATTTACATGGTAATTTGGAAAAGTTCCCATGCAGAGTGCGATCAATTTGTTTGCTATGCGTGCAACTTCCTTGGCACCCTAAGGCACAATATCCACTGATGCAAACAGTTCGAAACTTAAGAAGCATCTCATGCACTGCAAGACAACCCCTTCTTCTTTGATAATCTACAGGTGAAGACACATATTGATCAATTTGTCTCAAAATATGTAATAGCTGCTCTGCTCGACTTCTCCCATCTTCTCCACTAAAATGGTACAAAAACACTAATTAGAAGAGATACTTAAATAACAGGTGGATTAGAACAAACAATGATTAAAACAATTCAAAGCAGCAATAAATGACCATATATGCTGAACAAAAGAACAGAAATGAGTTGCCCCCAACAACTTTCAATTCCCTATAATTTAAAGGAGAGAAGATATCCAGAAAGATTATGCAGCTACAAGAATATAATGAAGAGAAATAATTTAAAAGCAAACAACTTATTGCTTTAATATATGTATATATATATATTATCAATCCGAAAATGAAAAATAGCTTCATTCTTTTCTTACATTTCTACCATACGATATATAGTGATCTCCCTGACTCATCCTTCTTGGGAATTTGTGTCTATTACATTTTATCTAACTGAATCAAAATGTAAACTTCTACCTAGAAAGAACCCAAATCTACAAGCTTGATATATATTATCAATTACTTTTCAATAATCTCAGCCTTCTGCAGTAACCGGCAGTTTACAACTATATTTTATGTATATTGTCATCCCTGTCACTTTCATTAACCTCCATTGTCGAGAGTGACCTCAATTGGCTGAATAAATACAAAAGACCCATTACATTTACTATGATAGCGTCCACTATATGTGCATTATTGCCATGTCTATGAAAAATTGATATCTATAATCCTCCCAAAAAAAAAAAACAAATGAGAGAAAGGAGGTAAAATAGATTTGAGAAACAACTAGATAGGTTATCACTGTAATGAATAAAACGTGAATTAACATACCTTGTGAGAAGAATTGCACATAAGAGAGTGATAAGGTTGTCAATGAGGGGATTGACAACATCCGCTGGATCATTTGGTAAAGCAAAGAACCCTAACGTGGCCTGTCATTTGTCAGGAAGGAAAGGAAGCTAACAGTTAAAGAATGTATTCCATTATGCATGAAATGATGCATAATCACGATTAGAAAAAGTTTGTACCTTCATTACATGGTTTCTGGTTTCAATTGTTAATTTTGGCTCCACAGAGACCAATGTTGTACAGGCACTTAACGCAAGGGCCTGTAAAAATGAGTGTAAAAAAGAACAATACACCATTAAAATTTTATCATAACATGTATAATTAATCAGCTAACAGTTTACAAAAAATATATATATATTAATCAGCTAAACAATAACTAATAATCAATTAAGACACCTGTGTGCGCAGAAGTTCAAGAGTAGAATCAGCAATGTTCTCAGTGTCATCATCACGGCCCATCAGAGTTAATGTGTAGTCAAGCATTTGATCTCTTCTTTTTAGTGGAAATGATGCACCATTTTCCGCAGCATTAATGACAGCACAACCTGCATAGTTAACATTGCAATTACAGTACTGCATGGAATATGGTAAAAATTTGGATTTTGTTAGCAGTTTCCTTGGGATACTGACAAGCATGAGTCCAAATATGAAAAGCACATCACCCAAGTAGTTTTTAACGTGAAGGAGATATATAACTGGAGGAGAAACAGCATGCATAATAGCATAAACAAAACAAGCTGAATACAGAAATGACAACAAACATGGTAAAAGCAATACAAACATGCAACAGGTTGTATGAAGTTAAAAAGAGAATTAAGCATTGTAAATTACTACTAATACAAACCAAGCAAATCAATAGCAGTAATGACTGCCTGCTTTGCTGTAGGATGACGCACATGAAGAAGCCTTGAAAGCATATTGGTACCCTGCAAGAGAAGCATATCAACAAGTAAGACTAAAATCTACAAGTTAACATTCAGATTGCCTTCATAATACATACTGTTATTCTTATGGGATGAAAAATAAAATAAAATACAAAATTCAGATTGCCTTCATAATACTAGTGTACTGTTATTCTTATGGGATGAAAAAATAAAATATAATACAAATTGGACACCAATATTTTTGTCAAATTGTATCTAACCAAGGACAGACCATGTTAAAAGGGAAAAGCATGGAATTATTTTGAGCAAGTTGCAATTCACTAGCTACTCTCGGCTTCCCATGACTTTAGTGGCTTTGAAAAATAAAGGTTCATATGAACAAAGAGGCAATAAAATAATGGGTTGCTATCAGAATGCAACCAAAAAAAAAAAAAAGTTCAAATTCCATATCCATATATCAATAGACCAATAAAAATAAAGAGAAAGGACAAGTTGTCATACAACAAGCGCATCTATTCTGGCTTCTATAACTGTTGATGGAGCATATTTGGCAGCATATCCATACATTAAAGCCAAAGCAGCATGTATATCATCGGACTCTTCTGTTTTGAAACTATCAGAGAAAAAGGACAAGAATCTGCAATAGAAGAATTTACAAGTTTTCAAATCAATAAACATATATCCCTTTCCACTCCGCCCATGTAAGATAAAAACCTAATAGTTTGATTTTGAAAATTAACTTGTATAGTAAACAAAAATGCTAACAAAGTAATAATTAATACAAATAGAGAAACAAAGAGAGCCAAATGATGTATTATAGAAAGCAGTTTTAAAATGATTTTCTTTTTCAGGTAAATGGAAAACATTAATGAGATCAACAATGATACTAAAAGTATATGAGCAAAGCCTTATTCAAATTTCAGAAGAATCATTTTGGGTTGAAGGAGATTAAGTACATGGTATATTAAACCAAGCAAATTTGAGAATCTTTACAGTGGGGAAAAAAATTGACCAAATTTATAACTTTCTTAATTAAATTGTTCATCTCTTAACACCACTCTGAAGGCAGTATTGAGACTTGCAGTAAAATTAATAATCAGTATTGACCTTCTTCCTACCTTATGATCATCATTCTCTTGAGTCTGAGTAATTTATTTTGAACTTAGATTTATTTCATTAATTTGAGTTAACTATTTGTGGAAATTTCTTCAGAATGTAGAAAACATTTTGGAAGGCATCTGAAACTCAGAGATGGTTGAAAAGGTAGGCAGAGCATTGACTGGGGGAAGACAGTGGGTAATGACACGTGCATATGGAATAACAAATAGAATAAAATAAGTCCAACAAGACTGGCATAAACCTCTGAAAGATACTTTGCCCAACGTTATCTAGAATTTCTTTCAGCTTGTCCAAGACAGTGTCCAAGTGTGATGCAGCAACCTGGAAGCAGGAAGAAGAAATAAATCATAAATACAGCACATAAAAATGAGATAAAAAGAGAATTGTAATACAATTCAAACTCTAGCTACCAATCCCATTGCTTTCGCCAAACCGAGCCTATTTGTTGGAATGGTGATGTTAGCTTGTTCATACATCCAATCAATCTTAACGCGGACATAAGCCCTGTCATTAACTTTCTGGAGCAGCATGCCGAAGCACCTGCAAGAGATAAGATTTTGTTCCATTGGCACGGCTACAAAGAATCAAAAATACAATCCAACACAAATCATGGTACTTACAGTTACAGATATTCACAATGAAAAAATAAATTTCTTCTTTAGAGTATAAGCAATATATAACATAATTTTGCTTCCTTAAGTTTTGAAAAATAAATTGTTGTGAATAAATGGATAGTATTCACTTTACAAGCATATAATGACATAAGTTAATAAACCAGAATTTGATTTTAAAGCATTAATACCGGTGGAGAAGTGCAGAATGTTCATCATCAGGTGTATAAAGTTCATATTGTTTGGTGAAAGCATTTCCAAGGGATATCACCCACTCAGCATCTTGAATCACATCTAAAGATTCTGCAAGAAACTGTATTCAAAGTCAAAGAAACATATTAATGAATATTTGTCCACTGAAGAGGTTCATGATTTTTCCATGCATTTTGCCTCATATGAAAGAACTTTAATATGGGTATGGGTCAAGACATTTTTTCCAATAAACCTAAACAAGATGACCTATCAATGTATTGTTCCTAATATAGTACTAAAAGAGGGACAAAAAAAACTTTAAAAAACCCAACAAACAAAAGTGCAATGATACTCACATTTACTATCATGTCATCCCAAGTCTCTTGATACGAAGGGTCCTGCTTTAGATCTTCGGTGTCACTAATATAAGCCTTCATTTTTGGAATCTAGAGCTTACCAAAGAACAACAAAATTAGATTATAATGGCAGTGATTGTTGTTATTGTAATTGGTACAAAAGGGAACCACGAAGTAAATAGAGAATACATATTTTAATTTATACCAAAGCATTTTGCCTCTAAATAGATGATATAATGAAAGTTTCTGAATGCAGAAAAAAAAAAAAAAAAAAAAAAAAAAAGAAAGAAAGAAAGATTGTGTAAGAGA
>WUAT03039574.1:0-20735 GCA_010015005.3 Ulmus americana
AAAACTCGTTTGGTGATTATGTGCTTATTAGTTTGTGTTTGATGATCCTGTAGAATGTTATAAAATTTTAAAATACTATTCCGCTGCGTTATAACGATAACCTAAAAAACATTCCAACAGTTCACTTATCATATAATCAAATTTGTTCATGCTCATTAAATCAAGTAACAAAATTAAACAAAATAAGGTGTGATAGCATCCAAACATCCACCCAAGACGTTTCAGATGCCATCTCCTACCTTTCGGATATCAACTTGGACCTTCTGGCCATACTATAATCTTTCTTGTCAAAGCATTTTCACACTCAGCCGAATAAATAGTAGGAATCAAAGACATAGCATTCTCAACAATCATTAATTCACATTAGTATGGTAAGTAACTATATATTCCCACATACAATAGGCAAACCGCACACATATTTTCCAAAAATCATTTTGTTCCATGTTATAGGTGAGGTATGTATCAACTATTTTGTTGTGGTCCGTGATTACTTCCTTTCTCTTAAGAAATCTACCTATATACATATAAATCATACTTATATTAAGGCCTCACTCTTCGAACCCCCAATTCTAAATAGGCTTTCTAAGTGAGGTCTAAGTTCCTTAATCATTTGTTATTGTTGTTCTATTCTTATCCCCCTTTTGTAATTTTTAAACTTAGTTCTATTAAAAGTTCTTCCTAAAATTTTAAATTTTAAATACATCATAGTTCATCTAAATTTTCAGGTTTTAATGTTTTTGTTAAAACTCATTTCATATTTTGAAACACATTTACCCATATAAAATCTAATAGTTCAAGCTTCCTTCAAATATCGTGTTTTTAGTTAGGATTTAAAGTTCTCTTTTAGATCCAGCACAACATTCATCGTTTAGTTAAAAAACTAATTTCTTTTCTCTCAGCTTTTTCAATGGGTTATATACTCAGTTTTTCCTCAAGCTTACTAAAAACTCAAATCCAATAGTTGCATGCAATTCATATTTAGCTTAATTAAGATTAAATCATTAAAACTCTAGCATGCAAGAACAAATATTTCTCAATTTCAGCATAAGAAAGCTTACCACAACTTAAGATCTTCTAGGTGATTTCTTCCCTTATCCGGCCAAAGTAATTCAATGGAATGCCTACAGGATTCCATTTCAATAACATAGTTAAAACCCTTCTCGGTTTTCCATTAAACATTTAAGGAAACACCCAAAGTTTCTTACCTAAAAAGAGCTTCAGTTCCTCTATTTGAAAGCTCCAAGGAAATGGTGGAAGTACCACCAACTACCTCCTTTTCCTCTTCCTTCCTATTTTCGGCAACAGAGAAACAAGAAAATAAAAGGGAGTTTGTAAAAGAAAAGTGTGTAGATCTTCCTTCTGTCACCTTCTCCTCCTATTTTTAGGGCCATCTAAACAAATTTAATTCCTTAAACTCACATTCCATTGGCCAATAAGTGATGGGAAACTTCCCCACTCATGTTTACCAAGCCCACGTGCTTGATGGGACTTTTACCTACCACCCTGGTTAGTTGTATGGGATAGTTTCCTTCACCACGTTGGGTGCATTATCGGTCTAAGAGGTTAGCATACTATCATGCTCAGACACTTATTCCTAGATAGTTCCTTTTCATCTAACTTGGTCTCAGATATTCCTCTAGTATATCCTGACTCCGAATCCTTCCTTTTGGCTAAGGTCCTTTAGCCTCCTTCCTTCCGGAATGATTTCAGTGTCACTTAATGCCTTGTCAAATCATCATCTGGATTATTTAACTGCTTTCAAAATAATTCCCAGAACATCTTTCAGAATCCTCCTTCCTTTCCAAGAATGCATTTGAAACATTTTTCTGGATCGTGGTTTCTACAAACAAACCCTTCCGGCAGAACACTAGAGCAACACTCTAGTTAGTTCTAATTTCCTACCATTTTTAAATTCCACATCCCATTTCAAGTCTTAGAATTTTATCAAGTCAAAATATTCTAGAATTTATTTGTTTTAATTAGGCCAAAAATTCTAGAATATTTTGTGTTTCACAATCTACCCCCTATAAAATTTGTCCTGAAATTTTTTAAAGTCAACACCGGTACGAAATTTCATCTCGTTTCCTTGCAAGAGGCACTTCCTTATTCCTTAATGCCTTTAATTAACAATTGTGTTTCTTCAGATCAAGTTTGTTTACTAACTTCATGTTCTAACAAGTTGTTAGAATCTACTATATGAGGTGTTGTGTATTCAGACTACAATAAACGGTGACTTAAATTAGTTCCAAGAGTGGAATATCTTCTACTCTTAATGGGGATAAGTTTTATTTAGGTAGGGGCTTCTAGTTAACTCAAAAGTATCCCCCTTCTTCACCACCTAGCAGTTTACCCGTCTAATCAAGATGAGCAACTTAGCTCTATCCTTGGTGCTATATACCTCAAAGTACGTACTAATAGTAGATGGTGATTTAGTGGAACACTGCTCATCGAGTCTTCCAATCTTAGATCTTACCACTCATGAGGTTTTCAATAAGGCCATTTATATCACATCGTGCTGAGATCTTAATGTCAATTGATTTATCTATCTGAATTGGTTGTACTAATTTTTTTCTTTCTCTTTTGCCCTCCATGTCTTATAAGGAAACTCGTATCGACATTTAGTGATCAATTTTAATGAAGGTTTTTGGGTCTTGGGAAGTCTTAACTTCTTGGATATCTCGGATCGTCGTTTTTGGATCCTACGAGAAGACACGCTTCTAGAATAAGGTGGTCTCAAGTTTTTTGTACTTTATATTGGCACGCCTTTCTCTTATTTCAACAGTAATTCTTCTTCTCAAGAAATGGTTTCATCATTGACTTTTGATGTCATAGGACACATGGAGAGAGGTTAAAGGCATATCCCTTAGCACGTGACTGAAATTGGTCAGAAAAAGCTAGCATTTCCAAGAAGCTTGAATTTTCCTCCGGTTGCCTCCAGTTTCTCTTGTTTAAATGCAATTTTTTTCTCCTTTCTTCTCTTTTTCACTCTTATTCGCTCGAATTCTCTGCAAAATCCTAAGTCTTTCTTCCCTTGAGCTTTTTGCGAAACTTGCTCTTCTTCTCTCGTTTCCTCAACGTAATCCTCTAGACTTTTTTTCTCTCGTTTCCTTAACGTAATCCTCTAGACTTTCTTCTAACAAACTAAAGGTATATTTTTCTTCTTTGGTATATTTCATAATGCTATGTTTTCCTTTTTATTTATGGATTTTATTTTTTGAAGTTCTGCCAAATGGTTATGGCTAAGAATAAATAAAATAAATTTTCTGAAGTTAAATGCATGTTTGTAGGTAATTTCTTGGGGTATAAGTCATGTTTTTGGGATGTGTAGGTTCTTTGGATTTTTGGGTTTTGTTCTTTTGATAGACCAAAAATTTAATTTTCTTTTTGGCTTTTTATTTTCTAGGCTAAAATGGGTTCGACCAGTGATGTGGAATTTTTGGGGGAGGTTTCTAGTGATGTCGAGTCCATGTTAGATAGCAATTTCACTAGTGATAGTTTAGTAGAGGTGCCTTCGACTTAAGGGTTCCAATCTTTTGAGGATATACTCCAAGATTGAGAGAAGGACCCTCGAGTGGCCTTGTTGGTTGAAATGATTAGGAAAAAAAAAGAGCAAGAAGAGAAGCTTTGTTTCTCTTACAAGTTATTTATCCAACCGCTTTTGATGCAAGTATGGCTTCATTGATCAGCAAGCTTCCAGAACATCCTGAGGGTGTTAAATACTTTTCAACATCTGGCAGTGGAATGGGTTTCCTAGAATCAGGGGAGTTGGTTTACTGCCCTGACATCAATGAGGAACTTCCAGTGGTCGAGTTCAAACTTGACAGGGTTAAAGACAAGGTTCCAGATGAGGAGCTTGAGCGACTACAGAAGCTCTACACTTTGAGACACCAGGTCCGGTTTAGCACTTTGTCTCATAGAGAATGGCCTTCATTTCCTCTTAGCTACTACGTTGCTATCAGGGCTATGGTTTTGAGAGCAATTTTGCCCTTTCTGCTCCCATATTTTGTAAGTCAGTGCCTTACTAAGTATGGCATGGCTCCTGAGCAATTGCTGTTGAACTCTTATCGGCACACAATCCATTTACGAGTTCTTTTTGCTGCTAGAGTGTGGCTCGAGGACACTCCAGAAAGAATATAGTGGGTCTACCAATGGTATGAGAGAAAGAATGATTTTGGGGTGTACTCTTTGAGTGAACGCATGGGTAAAGGGGTAATTGCTAGTGTCCCTAACAGGGAGAAAAACTGGAGGTGAGAAATTGTCTTTATTGATGGTAGGCGGCAGTGTTTTGTGGATCTACCCCAAGATCAAGTTCCTCCCAAACAGTTTCAAAAGGTTTCGTATTGGGGAATCCCAGCCAATCCTAATCTGGTGTTCGAGGCAAAGTATTTGGAGTTTGTGGGCCTACCGAAAGTGGAGAGGCACTAGATTCCCTTCCTGACAGTCCACACCCTGAAATGGACTAGTGTTATTCCCTTGGGCTCCGGTCAAATGATGGAGTCCGTTCCGAAACTCTTCAGTGGAAAACCTTTAGAGGATGCCTAGAAGGAAATTAAGCATGGCCAGGGGCTTAAGGATAAAAGGGAGATGACAACTTTGGAGGCCACCAAAGAGGAGAGGGCCAAGGCTCAAATAGAGGCTGCTAACACCAAGGCTAAGGAGGCAGCCCAGGAAAGCCAGCCAACCAAATTTGTAGCTACTGCTGCTATTACCAACCAGAAGAAGAAGAAGATGGTCTATAAGGTTAATCCCCAACGTAATCTTTCATCATCTTCCCTTTTTACTTTCTCTCTCATTGACTTCAAATATTCTAACTCCCTTTTTTTCTTAAAATTATGGGGAGTGTTGTTTCTGGGGAGGCGGGAGGGGTTGGTAAGGAGCTCGCCACCAAGAAAAGCAAGGTTGAGGAGCAATCTAAGCCCCGTAACCTGGAAGATAAAGATGTTGCACCTTTCAGAGGTATAGTTTCTCCTAAGGCCCCACATTTTCAACCCCAATCCACACCTCCAGCCGAGTTAACTCCTCTAGCCCAAACTTTAAGGGAGGGTTTTGTTAGCCTCAAGGAGGGCACCAAGCAGTTGGAGGAGCATATCCCTTCTCCTCTGAGGGACGTTTCCCTCAATGTGGAAAAACTTAGGTAGGATAGGGGATTAAAGCGGTTCATTAAGTCACCGCTTATGCTGCCCAAGCAAAAGAAGTCTACCACTCCTGGCCCCAACACCACCACTCTACACCGTCAATATCCAGTCCGACTAAGGAGACTCTAAATGCTGCTGAGGCAGCTGCTGTCATAAACCCTTATCTGGTGGGTGAGGGTTTCGGTTCTGATTCTGAGCACTCTCCACCTCCATCTACCAGAAGAGGGGGCTTCCTTGCCAAGAAGTCAACGGTCTAATTAAAGGCTAGAAGCTCCTACAACCCTCTGGAGGATCTAATTCACATTTGAAAGTCATTGGAGTGTTTTGGTTTCCATGTAGAGCCAGCTACAATGGACATCTTGTAGAAAAACACTGTCACTCAGAACCTTTCCATCATGGCCAATAACCTCGCCAAGGTAGGTTTTATCATCTCTTCTACTTTCCTTTCTTCTTTATTTTTTCAAGTATTAATTTTCAATCTTTCATCTCTGTAGTATATCATTACGGTCAACAACATGCAACACTTATTTCACTAGAGTTTCGGATCCCGAAAAGATACTAAGAGAGAGGCAGGCTACTAGGAGTTGAGTTTCAAAACTAGAGGAAGTGTCTAAATTCAAGTAGCGAATTGATGCTTCAGTAGAGGTAAAAGAGTTGTGGAAAGCACTACATGAAGCTAAGGTGCAGAACACTTCCCTAACTTCCAAGGTTACCTCCCTCCGTGCTCAAAAGGACAAATTCCTGGCAAAAAATACTTCCCTTTTTGAAAGGGTTACAGACGCCGAGACGGATAACTCCAAGCTGAGGAAGGACCTTGACTACTATCGGGTGATGTATAAAAAGGTAAATTCTTCCTACAATGAGAAGCTTAAGTTCATCGATGATCTTCTTACTTGTACTAAAAAAGAGAAGAAAGAGATTTATCTTGATACACCTATGGATGTCTGGGACTATCTGGAAAGTGTTCATGAGTGTGAATTTGATTGGAGTGGCATTAAATTCCTTAGTACTCAGCCAACCAAGGCATTAGTTCTCGGTGGCAAGGAAAGAGAAGTTGGTGATGGTGGCTTTTAAGGTGATTGTGCATTTAAAAATTCCTCTCTCCCTTTTGTTTTTAAACTTGCAATGTTATTTATTTTCGTAACAGCCAATTCCCTTCTACATAATTTTTATATGTTTATATGTATATATTATACTTCTTTGTATGCAACTCTGATTTAATCATCGCCTATTTGCTTCTTACTTAGTCATTGTATGCTAAATGATTGATAGAAGGGACTTAATTCCAATAAACATCCTTCTCGATTGGCTACATACATACATACATACATATATATATATATAGTTTACTTGTCAAGGGTTTTCTAACTTTGAAGTCCCCTTTTTCCCTTAGTTCATAACACATTCCGGGTGTTATAACTATATGGCCAAAAAGTTAAAATTTAACACAATCCATGTCAGAAATGGTTAAACATAGCCTAAAAATATTAAACATCAAGTTGTTCAACTCATAATCTGACTTGCCGTAAGAGATTTACACAAAATTGCGAGTTGTTCAAAACATAAACTGATTTACCGTAAGAGACTTACACAAAATTGTGAGTTGTTCAACTCATAACCTAATTTTCAAAAGCAACGGGAGAGTGACATTCCCAAGTCCTCACCACTGCCTCAGTAAACCTAGAGTCCTATTTAGCATGGCTACTGCTTCTGGATTCACTCGCAATACGTTCAGCTTATCCTGGGTTGACTGGCACAATATCGAGCATAGTGGCCTGCCTTCCCACGCCTGAAATACACGTTAGTACCATGCATACACCTCTTGAAATGGCTTTGTTTGCATTGCTCATAGAGCACGGTAGTCTTCACCTCCTTCTGCTCAACCTCTGGCTAGTCTGGGGTTTCTTCTTTGATTTTCATTAAACAGAACTCGATGTAGATTGCTCTTTTGAAGCATTCAGTCACAGTGGAGGGAAGTTCACCTCTATCCCTCATTGTTTGGGAAATTTCCAACCGAAGCATCCTGCACATCTGGTATACTCTTTCTTTTTCAGAAAGTAGGCTAAAGGGGAAATAATGCTTCAGATGTCAAGGGCTTTGTGCTACCACTTTCTCTTTCCTTTCTCATTGCTGATATTCTAGTCTTTGTAGTAGGTCCTGGATTATGGCCGTATGATCTGCCAACCTTAATTGTAAACACTCGAGTAAGGTTGTTGCACTGTCCTCATTGTCGACTTGTTTTCTACCTTTGTGATGGGCCATTTCTTTCCTATTTAGCTGCACATAACTTCTTTGCCTTAGCTAAAAACATCGAAGTTAAATGTAAAGGGAACTTACTTAGATTACCATAAGCTAGCTGTGAGGTGCTCGAAAGGGTGAAGGTAGGGAAACTCGCTCTGATACCAATCTGTGGCGACCTGACTTTCTACCAATATTTCAAACAATAAAACTTATTAAAATTAGGTTGGTTTTCTTAGAAAAAATACTAGTTCGTGTTTAAAAGGGATTTTTGGTCATAAACATTTTGTAATAACTTCCCGAAGAGCTTTTAGATTTGGTCAAATTCATTCGTCAATTTAACATTCTTTTTCTCTTTTCGGATCCTTCCCAAAAGATTATTTGATTTATTCAATGATATTACAACTCATGACAAAACTTATATTAGATAGAGGAAAATAGGAGTAATAAAATTAGGTTTTATTCATATTAATCTCCGCGAAGTTTGTGGTAATTTATAGTACTGTGAGTCTCATGCCCACCCCTTCTAGAATCACCTCTACCAAGTAACTCCAAGCTTTACGGGTACCATAGTCAAGTTAACTACAACGCGAACATAATTCGTGGGCCAAGACTCAGCAAGCACAAACAAAATCTCACAAAACCATGCAATTCACTTATCATATAATCACATTTTCTCATACTCATTAAATCAAGTAACAAAATTAAATAGAATAAGGTGTGATAGCATCCGAACATCCACCCGAGACATTTCGAATGCCATCTCCTACCTTCTGAATATCAACCTAGGCCTTCCGGCCACATCGTAACCTTTCGTGTCAAAGCATTATTACACTCAACCAAACAAGTAGCAAGAAGCAAAGACATAACATTCTCAACAATCATTCATATAACATAGATAATTAGAAGGACATAATTAATGCAATAAAATGCCAAGAACGAAATCGTGCTTATGCTGACTCAATGTTTTTCAAAAGACTATTTAAAACTATTTCCTCTTTCTTTTGAAAACTTTACCACTTCAATCCGGGACTTTTGTGTAGTACCCCATGCACACTACTAGGAGGAGTTGGGGGAACGGCCCGATCCAACAAGCTCCAAGCTCTCATTTTTCTTAAACTCATATGGGCCTCGCAACTAGGGAGGCTGGGTATGACACGACAATTTAAAACTCTTTTCAATTATTACTTTTCGGTCTCAAACCAGAGACGCACCTCAATGCATTTCATCTCTCATCATTTGAGCCCAACCTTATATACATACACTTTTCTTCAAAAGCTTTTAAAACATGTTCAATGACTAATGCATGGTCATTATTTTGCACATTGTTAACATTCATGACTCATCATAATAATGCCGAGCTATTTGCACATCTGGAGGACTCATATTCCATATAAGGATTTCATAAACACTCCTGAACCGCATTCAATTTCATATTCTCAACAAGGAAATTACCCACATAATTCATATATGTAATTGCACGATATTTAATAATTAAGTAATATTTCAGAAATTCTATACCAAACAAGTAACATATCATCCATCTGGATTAGTTAATTCACATCAGTATGGCAAGTAACAATCAATTCGCACATATAATAGGCAAACTGCGCACATATTTTCCAAAAACCATTTTTTTCCATTATGTAGGTAAGGTATATACTTACTGTTTTGTTGCACTCCATGATTATTTTCTTTCTCTTATGGAACTCTACCTACAAACATATAAAGAGCACTTATATTAAGGCTTCACTCTTCGAATCCTTGATTCTAAAAAGCCTTTCTAAGCGAGTTCTGAGTTCCTTATTCATTTGTTATTGTTGTTCTATTCTTATCCCCCTTTTTTAATTTCAAAGCTCATATCTATTAAAAAAAAAATCCTAAAATGATAAATTTTAAATACAACATAGTTCATCAAAATTTTCAGCTTTTAACTTTTTTTTGTTAAAACTCATTTTATATTTTGAAACATATTTACCCATATAAATTCTAATAGTTCAAGCTTCCTTCAAATGCTATGTTTTCATTTAAGATTCAAAGTTCTATTTTAGATCCATAACAACATCCATCCCTCAGTGAAAATACTAATTTCTTTTCTCTCTTAGCCTTTTCAATGGTTTCCATACTCAATTTTTCCTCAAGCTTATCAAAAACTCACATGCAATACTAGCTTGCAATTCATATTTAGCTTAGTTACGATTAAATCATTAAAACTCTAGCATGCAAGCATAAAAATTTCTTTATTTAGGCACTAGAAAGCTTATCTCGACTTAAGATCCTCTAGGTTATTTCTTCCCTTATCTGGCCAAAGTAATTCAATGGAATGCCTACAGGATTCCATTTCAATAACATAGTTAAAACATTTCTACTTTTTTCATTAAACATTTAAGGAAAGAAGCAGAGTTCCTTCTATATATAGAGCTTCAATTCCTCTATTTGAAAGCTCCAAGGAAATGGTGGAAGTACCACCAATTACCTCATTTTCCTCTTCCTTCCTATTTTCAGCAATAGAGAATACAAATAAATAAAAAAATGAAATGGAGTTTGAAAGAGAAAAGAATGCAAATCTTCCTTATGTTGCCTTCTCCTCCTATTTATAGGGTCATCTGAACAAGTTTAATTCCTTAGACTCACATTCAATTGGGCCAATAAGTAATGGGAAACTTCCCAACTCAAGCTTGCCGAGCCCACATGCTCGATGAGACTATTACCCACCACCCTGGTCAGTTGGATGGGATAGTTTCCTTCGCCACGTGGGGTGCATCCATCGCTCCAGAAGGTCGGCATGCTATCATGCTTAGACACCTATTCCCAGACGGTTCCTTTTCATCTAACTTGGTCCCAAATATTTGTCTAATATATCCTAATTCCAGATCCTTCCTTTTGGCTAAACATCATCTGAATTATTTAACTGCTTTCAAAATGTTTCCCGGAACATCTTTTGGAAATCCTCCTTGATTTTCAAGAATGCCTTCAAAACGTTTTTCCGGATCATGGTTTCTTATAGACGGACCCTTTCGGCAGAACACTAGGGTCAACACTCAAGTTAGATCAAATTTCCTACCATTTGTAAATTCTACATCCCACTCTGGGTCTAGTAATTTTATCAAGATTAAATAAGATAAAATATTCTAGAATTCATTGTTTTAATTAGGCCACAAATTCTCGAGTATTCAAGGTTTCACAAGTTGAGACCAATTGAGGAAAATGGCAAGGCTCTATAGCTCTAACTTCATGCAACTGTCAATCTCATCACTGATAAATCTGATTTCTTTGGAGCAAACCTTCTCTATTTATGCTTGACACGAGGAAAATTTTGATCAATATTCAAATAGTGGCTTGCTTCTGAGGGATCTACTCTTGGCATATCATGATGAGACCATGAAAAAATATCTTTTTTTTTCCTTTAAGCTAATCTCCAATCTCTTGTTTCTCCTTTTTTGACAATAGGACTTCTACTAGCAGCTTCTTTTCTGGCTCAACTTCATTTAGAATTACCTCCACTAGCTCTTCAATAGTACTTTCTAGCTCATTGGATTCTTCTTTGATTTTCTTCAAATAAGTTTTCAGGTAGTCCTTTGATTGCTCTTTGGAATCTTCTTCTATCTTATCTTTTGTCTTATCAAATCTCTTGATTTGATCTTCACTCATCTTATGCACTTCTTCTCGGAGACTAATATTGTAGCATCTTTCAGACTATGTCTGATCCTCGTTGATGTCAATGGTGTATAACTCATTTGGCGATTGGCAACACATTACTTGGTGCAAAATTGACCCCATTCCTTTTACTGCATGGATCCAATGCCTTCTCATGATCACATTCATCTGAGAGAAAGTATTCACTACCATGAATGTAATCATAACCACTCTTCTAGCTACATAAACAGGAAAAGTGATTGGTCCCACCAACTTTACCGCTAAATTGTTAAAAGCTAGCAATGGGCGATTGGTTGGTTGAATCAAACTCTCATATACTCCCATCCTCCTTATGCTTCCCAGAAGTTTATGTCAAAGCTGTTCCCCCATCTACTAACACTCTTGAGACCATTGCATCGACAATCCTTAGCTTGATTACCTACATGTTGGCATGAGGAATAGTTACTGAATCAAAATCCCTCTCGGTGAATACTATCAGAGCCTTGTATTTTGCCTCTAAAGCTCCCTCAAACACATTGTTCACTTAGAATCTGAAGGTTTGTATTCTTAGATTCCTCTATTTTGCCTAAGCCCATAAATGCTTAAAACACCCATGGCCTTCTTCTTGACCCTCTTGCCACACATACGATACAATCCTCAGAGACTCTTTTCCTTTTACAACCTTACTTGTTCCAACTATGGACATCTCTCTTCCTTGGCCATTGTTTTGCCTAAATATGAGATACCGGGGGAAAGTTCCAGGTTCTAACTAGATTTTTCTCTTCAAGTACTCCAGTATCTTTCCTTTTCCCATTATAGTTTTTATCTGCTCATAGACGAATTTACACCTTGTTATTGGATGGCCATAATCCTTGTCATAGGCATAGTAGAGGCTTCTATTCCTCAAGTGCTCTTGAGTTTTCATCGGGTATGGTTCCCTCAACAACCCTTGATCTTTTTTCTTATCTAGAATTTTATATAAACTCATGGATCAATCCATCTTCATTCAAACAGGATTCTTGTAGGCTTCCTTTTCATACTTAAAATAACTCTTTCTCTTGTTGTCAACTAACTTGGTAACCTTGACTCCCTTCCATTCTTCTTGTCTTGGACTTGTCGTCCCTAATAGTTTTCTTCTGAGAGGCCCTCAGACCACTATCCTTATTGCTAGGTGCCTTTGAAACAACTATCTTTGTAGCTTGAACCGTCCTCAATGATTCTCTGTGACTTGGATAAGTCTAATTGAATCTTAACTTCTGACAAGTCGTACGGTATAATTTTCTGAAAATCTTTATGGATATAAGAGCCGTTGACTAGTCATCTCACAAAGAAGTTTGCTGCCAAGTAAGAGTCGAGGTTATGAATCAGATTCATCTTGTCTAGGAACCTCTACTGGTATTTCCTCGAAGGCTCATCATATCGTGCTCTAATTGTAAGTCGGCTATTGTAACTTCCTGAGGTCGATTTCCGTGATATTACTCCACAAACATCTGCCCAAGATCTTCAAATACATTAATTGATCTTGCTAGGAGCTAGATAAACCAAGCTAGAGTGTTGCCCACCAAGGTCATCACAAAGACCTTGCATATCAAAGCCTCATTTGTTGTTTCAAGAGATATCTTTTGCCTAAATTGCATCAGATGTGAGATTGGGTTAGTCTTGCCATTGAACATATCAAAGTTTGGTGGGGTAAAAACCTTCGATTTGAGCTCCTCCTCAATCCGTTCTATGAACTATGAGTTTGACATTCCTCGGATAGCCATATCTGCGAGATCTGATCGGAATCAACTTTTCTTCAACCTCAAGTCTTTCCTTCTCATTACGATAGTAGCTTCCGTGGTGACTCTTTTCTTTCTCGCGATCATTTTGCTTTCTCTTGGAATGTCTCCTAGAGTGAGATTGCCTCCTAGAGCTTTCAAATTCAGAATATCCTTCTATGTAGTCGCGATTTGCTTTCTCTGCTTGTACCTTCTTACCCTCTTCCACCTCTTCTTCAATATTCCCCTTCGGCTTCTTCAGTAGAGCTTTTAGCTTGCGATTCTCTACCTGAACCACTTGCAATTGTTCTTCAATGTGCTTATTGATTCCCACGTTTGAGTTCTCAACCTCGCTCACCTTCTCTTCATATCTTTGCAACATTTCCATCATCTTTGCCATCATCTCCGAATTTCCCGTTAGAATGATGCTAACTTCTTCATCGTGATTCTGTCATAGAGAGTTGTAAATTCTTCTTCCTCGCCATTTTGTAGAGTTATCCGCACACATAAAAACAAAAGTGAATTAGAATTATGAAGTAAATCAAAGATCAACAAGAATGAAATTCAATCTAAACCATGAAGAATTGTCAAAGAGACGGATTTTTCAAGAAAATCTTTAAATGAAAGAAATCTTGACAAAAACCAAAACTTTAGAAAGGAATGATTTGAGAATTTAGAAGATAATTTCAAGAAAAAAATAACTGATTTTGAAGCTTTTTGCCCAAGATTCCCACGGTCTAGAATTGAGCAAACATGATTCTTCAATCTTTAATTTAATTCTTCGATTAAATAATACAAGTGTTTGGTTCTAAAGAAAGCTTACAAATAGAAACTGTAGCTCTCTTAGAATAAAATGAGAATGAATGTTTAACTGTACATTTTCAACCCTATTCATTAGAATAACTCATAACTAACTTCCTTAACAGTCTACCACTTAAGCCATGTCATCAATTTCTTAAACCGACTTTCATCTCTGTGCTTCAGATAACAAGGCCCTTTGAAGCACTCTATCACCTTCAGCCTTCATTCGCCATTCGAGACATTTTGAGGGACTTCTAAATGACGTCGCTTTGTCCCTCATCCGAATCACTTTTAAAATATGCTAAGATTTGAGTTACACTGTTCCTTTTGATGTTTACATGTGTCCAAAAAAAAAACAAAAAAAAAAAAAACCAAACAACTATACATATTGAATGAGGTAGTATACGTGTAGACATTTTCACTCAACGTGTGGGAGACATCTCTTTCATTTATTTTTCAAAACAAGCTCTATATTTTAGAGCGTATTAGACATAAATATTGGAATTTATGACGATTTCATAGACAAGTAAAAGATAATGTTATCTTTTAATGAAATCGATAATGTTAAATTTGGATCGAATGAATAAATTCCCTAAGAATGCAACCCCAAAAAAAAATAATAATAAAGTGACATTTGTATCTGGGCTTTTGTAAAAGATTTTTTTATTATTAAAAAATAATATAATATTTGGATAAGCGTGTTATTATTATTATTTTGTAAAGGAAAGGATAAACGAAGTTACCAAAAATAAATAAATAAACGAGTGATTAGAGGATTCTTTTCTTCTTTTAGGACCCCCGGGGTATTGTTGCATGGGATAACGCGTAAAGTGTCATCCTGTCCTCTCGACCTTTACCTTTTGCTTTACTAATAAAGTAGGACTTTTGTGGACAAAATGGGTCATCCCTCATGGGGGTTTGTCTTTTTTTTTTTTTATAATAAATATTCAGATATGATCATCTCTCTCTAAGATTTGTCTTTCTAGAGCTAGCTTTTGTTTGTTTGGTGGTAAGAAAGAATGTTTGAGGAATATCACATATGATTCACATCCCCCACATATATATCCCATCCTATATCATCATCATCATCCAAAAGCGGATGAAGCATGTTAAGTGCTAGTCTAGTGGGGAGAAAACTCATTTTATTTTCTGGGACAAAAATTCTCTCCTACTGTGGATTGTGGTCCCATCTTTGCATATCTTATTATAATTAGCTACCATCCCATCTGTTTCCTTCCACTATCCAACATATACGTACTTACACACATGTATATTGATTTCAAAGCGACTTTTATATTTTTTGTTTTGTGCTGCTTTTAAAGAGGATATATTGATGTATATATTTATGTTATATATAGTCCCACCAAATATATATGCTCGTTCACTTACTTTGACAAAATATATAACCTTACGTCTTTCTCAATCAATAATTGTAAGGTCTCTCTATTCTTTGTTTGTTTTCTTCCGATTTAAAAGGGAAATAAATAAAGAGCCATATATGCTAATATATATATATATATCTTTTACGAAATTCAAGAAATTATTTCTTTGGCCCCAACCCCAAGTTATGCTGGGTTGGTAAAAATATCAAACATTAATATTATTGGTAAAACATTATATATCAACGTAAATTATTAGTTCATCTTATCCATACATGAATGAAATATATATATACATCTTTGAATAGAGTGGACAACTTAGTTATTAAGACACTCGATACTAATCTAACTGAGAAATATTAATGAATTCGAAAATTCATGTTGCTAAATAATAATAAATTAAAATATATAGCTAACAACATTACAAAGATTACAAAATCTCCAATCAAATATATATACAAAATCTCTGATATAGATTATGTTACTTTTCTTCTTTGATAAGAGAACGTGCTACTCGTTGTTGATATTATATATCTGTATGAGAGACAATAACTTTTATTTCATTTTAGAAATAAAAATATATATCTATTGGAATTCAAATTAATAAGGTAAGAGAAATCTAACATTCATTTTTTAGTCTGATATGATTATGTAATCCTACTAAAGTATATATATAAATATAGACACACACACAATTATATACTTAATGTGTTGCATGAATATGTTAGATATCCTTGAATATTATTGGAGGGTGTGTGGCTTCTGTGTTATCTGTAGGTAACCAGTGTCAATTATAGGTGGTATTATATTTTATGTATAATTATATTTCTTAGTGAATTAGCGATGACATAAAAGGAGCTGATTTCCTCTGCCCAAGCATGCAAGCGAAGATTTGGACCACACACACACTCACACACATATATATTATATATATATATATCAATATATATTCTTTTGTCTCCCCCAGAAGCTTTATGCGGTGAGAATGAGCTTTCTTTGCCGTCTTTAAAATTTTGTCATTTTCTAAATGAAAAGAACAAGTGAAATTCAGTCTTTTAAACCCTCCAAAGATGAACATGCTTCAGAAGCCTTAATAGTAATATGCCTGACACGTGTTATAGAATAACCCTATGAACTACCAAATTTCCATGCTACCTATACCCAGCTCAGCTCATATGATTATAAATCTGATGCTAAATAATTGTATTTATTAACCCTGTTATCTATTCCTAGCTTTTAGAAAAGGAAATTAAAGAAGAGAGGAAAACATGAAAGCAAAAAAGAAAAACTATTGTTTGTCTCTCTCCCCAACAACTAGGTATATATATATATTACTTTTGCTAGCTCTATTATCGATAAAAGTTTATTTTTCAGGTGCTGATGTTTTGTGGTTTTATCTTATCAAGTACCTAATTTGAAGGGATAATTAAGTACTAAATGACTCATAAATTAGACAAAGTTGTAAGAAGGTTACTTACTCAAAATAATCTAGAAATATAATATCAACTATAATTAAGTATTAAATAACTCATAAATTAACACAAATACTCCCTATTGTTTGGTCTGTTTTGTACTTTCCTCCCTCGTCAATATTTTTTGATCATTAAGGTCCACTCTGTCCATTTCACTACACATGTGATGCATGTGCCTTTTGCCTTATAGGTATTTTTGGAATTTAAGCTAATTGGATTTATGGTTAATGAAATAAAATAGAATCAAATAAAGAAGCAAATTAAAAATAAAAAATAAATCCATTTTCACTTGGTCTTCTTCAAACTTGAGCGTGAAGCATTTTTACTCTAATTCTTGATGTCGTTGTTGGTACCTTGCAAATAACAATCCAAAAGACCCAAATTCGTTGTCAGTATTCACCATAACGATATTTGTTGCCATTTTCTCCCAAATTTCTGATGACCCAGTTGCTATTTCAGTCTGAATTTTACAATTTTCTAGAACAAAAAGACAAACAAAAAAACCCCCAAAACTGATCTATATTGCAAGAGGTAATAGATGAAGAAGACGAAGCGATCTTTTATTGTACTGGAAAAATTGTGTTTTCTAAAACTATAATGAGGAATCCATTTTTTATTTTTTTTATTTTCATATTTGTCCATTTACGGATTGAAGTATTTTTAGAGAGTTCTTTTAACACACAAGGAGTTTCAAATCAACTCCGTGTTTTACTTGAAGGAATCATAAATCTTGTTGGTAAACTTTTATTTGGTCGGAATATGTTTGAGGAATAGCTATTTATTATCTTTAAAGATCCATTTGAAGGGTTGATCAGAGAAGATTATCAGCTCCTTTTTGAAACTTTAACATTTGAAGCTATTGAGGAGTCAGCTTATCTTTGTTTTATATTATATTGTTTAATTTTTTTTTGTTTTTATCATGTTTAATATATTGTTACTCTTATCATCAATATTTTTATTTTTGAAAAAACAACTATTAGTAAGATTTTTAATAATTGATCAAAATTTAACTGATTTTTAACTACGACCAAAAAATAACTACCAATTAAATTTTCAATAGACTCAAAATTAACTATTAGTTGACTTTAATCTAAAAAGTAACAACTAATTGACTTTGTAAATAGGACATTTTAATCTTAAAAAATATAAAAAATAATATTTTTTATATTTTAATTTGTCATGATATTTTTCAAATAATATCTTTTAAAAATGTCACTTTTATAAATGTCCCTAAAGATAAATTATCGATGGGAAACATTAAAAAAAAAAAAAAATCGAATCGAGAGTAAAAGAGTACTGCTTGGCTTATGTTAGGCTCTTATAGTCTCATTTGTTTTTCTTCCATGTTTATATTTTTTGAGAAAATTTTTATCGTTATTTTCTTTTTCGAAGTGAAGAAAAGTTATGAGAGGAAAGATCTTGCCGAGGCTTATAGAGAACAGTACAAGCCTCCATTATAATTACTAAAATAACTTTGCTTATTTTTCCAATTAGGTGAAATTCCAAAAATACCCATGGAATAAAAGGCATCTGCGTCGCACGTATGTATATCAATACACATACAGCTAATCAGCTATTGTGTAAAAAAGAGACATTTTGTGGGCAATAAAACTCACCATTCTCGTAAAATAATAAAGAAGGAAGTAATACTATTTTGTGAAATATTACAGCTCTTTACACCAAAAAAAAAAAAAAAGAATTCCACAAATTTCGGTGATGCCATTATATCGAATTATGCTGTCTTTATTATACGCCTAAATCATTATTGCCCATAATCATGCAGGCCAATTTTACATATTAAAAATAAAAGGTGATTGTGATTCCCCTTTATTAGTGACATAATTCTAATGAGAACCCAATTTTATTTGGTAAGAAAACGATTTAAGTTTGAAGAGAAAAGAGAAAAAGTAAAACTCATCATTACAGAAGAAAAATGAATACAAAACGACAATGATATGGGGAGTCCTTTGTCCCCACAAGCATTACAGATCGGAACCTTTTCCTATTTAAATTATAGAATGATAGTCCACTTTAAACAAAGCCTCCATCTTGGACCCCAACATGCCTCTGCAAAAACTCCTTCACATCTTGCCCCACTATTATAAATTAGTTATTATTATAAAACATATACTCTTCAAAATACACACCTCTAGATTCAAAACACTTTTGTTTAGTCAAGCTAGAGGATTTTGATTTTACAATGACACGTGTGAAACGATAAATTGAAGGATTCAGGCATTCAGCCTCACATCGCCAAAAAGACACTTGGCTTACAAAAAAAAGGGGTTCACTTCTAAGGTAGTGATATTTGAATTTTAAAGTATTGTGACACTAAATTTAAATTTTAATATTTTAAGTATTTTTATCTGTATCCCTACATAACAAATAATTGTTTTTGCATAAATAAAGAATATGGTAGAATTGGCATACCCCTAGGATGAAATTAGGCGTTGTGGCACTTCTTGAGCTTGTTTATTCTTTTTTGGCACTATGTCCATGGGTCATTGAACAATAACAATGGGACTGTTCAGTAGAGGTTTTTTTTTTTAGGTGAGTTTTGGATATTTAAATACCAAAGCCCATTAATAGGTGTTCTGATGGATTTTGTTGGGGTATGGTATTATAATACTAGAACTCAAGAAACCCACTTTTAGGGGTTAAAAATTGAAAAATCAAATACCATTTGTTGGGTATTCACTCATTTCTCGGAGAGCTTCCGAATACTGGGTATTTGTGCTATTGGAAATTGCTTCCCTGTCTGCAACGCGCATTGCTCAACCGTCCCTCTCCATTCCATTTCGCTGTGATTTCCATCCTTTCCCTTCCATTTCCCTGCGATTTCCGTCGATTTCCTTTCGATCTCGCCGTGATTTTGATCGATTTTGGTTACTGTGAGTACTCGATCTGTTTATTTTTCTTCAATTTTGGTTTCGGTTTTGGCTGGGTTCGATCTGTTCTTCGTATTTTCTCAGTTTTATTTGATTCCCATGTATGTGATTTGGCCTATTTTTGTGTTGATCTGCACCGATTCAACCTAGATTTTTTTGGGTACAAAACCAATTTGGGCGATTTTCGCTTCTTACTGACTGGTCTTTGTTCTTTGTACATTTGGATCTGATATTTGGAGCTTTTGCTTCGATTTGCCTTATGTGACTTTACCACTACGCCGATTTAGATTTTTTTGTTGGATTTGAATCTGATATGTGCATTTACGTTATGCGCGATTGGTATATGTTCATCGTGTTTTTTGGTTTGAACAGAATGTAGTGGGATTTGTTGGCCTTGCTTGGATCTATTGTTGGCCTCCATGGTCATCCCCGTATTTGATATGTTATTAGTACGGTTCTTTGTTCTGAAACACCCTCTGGTTCCGATTCATTGTTCACCATTGTGTGATCTGTTATTTGGTATGATTTGATTGTAGTTTGAAACATCCCTTGCACTGGCACCGTTTATGGTTAAACAATGCCTCTGTTGACGGTCTCACAGGTTGCAAAGCTTACGTTGCAAAGTTGTGTACTTTCCGACAAAGAGGCGATTTATTCGTGTATCAAAAATAGCCGAATCTTCAAATTCATCCATTGGATCAAACGAGGTAATTGAATTCACAACTATGTTTATTTATTTTCTAAACATTTGTGGTTGGTTATGATTATGCATTATTTGATAAAAAGTTATTTGGTGGTAATTTATTTGGTTTTTTATTGGGAAAATTACATTTTGGTACCCTCTAGTTGTCCAAAAGTTCGATTAGGACCCCCACCTTTGGACGGGTTCGCCTAGGTACCCTAAAGTTTAATATGGGTTCACTCCGGTACCTTTACTGTTCATTTTTTTTTGTAAATCCCGATTTTACCCTCAGATAAGACAAAAAACTTTAGGATAACTTATTTGTTTTACACTAAAGCCCCTGAACTCTTCCAATATCAATAATTTGGTCCTGAAATTAAAAAAAATTATTTTTTTCTTTCTTTTTTTATTTTTCCTCTTTTTTCTTTTTCTTTCTTTTTCTTTTATTTTTTTCTTCTTCTTTTCTTTTTTTACAATTTGGTCCCAAAATAATTTTCTTTCTTTCTTTTTTTTATTTTTCTTCCTTTTTCTTTTTCTTTTATTTCTTTTTTCTATTCTTTTTTTTTCCTTCTTCTTTTCTTTTTTACAATTTGGCCCCAAACTAAATTTTTTTCTTTCTTTTTTATTTTTCTTCCTTTTTCTTTTTCTTTTATTTCTTTTTTCTATTCTTTTTTTTTTCCTTCTTCTTTTCTTTTTTACAATTTGGCCCCAAACTAAATTTTTTTTCTTTCTTTCTTTTTTTCTTTC
>WUAT03039575.1:0-13865 GCA_010015005.3 Ulmus americana
AGATAAGGAGCCATTGTGCATCCTCAAATCTAGTTAATGGCTAGTTACAAGTATGACTAAAAAACATTAGTAATATAACTTTAAAGTACTAGTGGTATGATGAACAAATATCATTGGTATGAATTTTGATAAGTCGTTTATTTATGTACTTATTAGGTATTTTTAGCTTAATATTTTTAGAGTTTTTTCGAGTTAATATTCTTTCTTTTTAATATTTTAGGTCTCAAATAGCCAAAAGTACAAAAATGAAGCATTTTTAGAATTTTCAGAGGAAAAATACAGAAGATTTCAAGTAAAAAGACGAAGAAGGAATATTTTGGGGTCTGGCACTACGGAGACCAATGCTAGCACTGCATCGCCCAAATGTGATCCACAAACCTCCAAACTCAAGAGTAGAGCATCGTGGTGGGGTACCTTAAGCGCCCAACATTGACCAAGTCATCCCATGGAATTGAGGCTATAGTGCCACGACACTCGGTCGTCTTTCAGATTTTAAAAGTCCTTTTCTCATTCGTTTGAAGTTGAAATTTAACTAAAATTGAGAGATTTCTTCCAAAATTGCTCCTAAACGTCTTAAGGTATAAATAGGCCCAATTAGTTTTTATTTGAGAGAACTTTTGGGAATGCATAAAGGATTGAATTGAGAATAACACCTTGGAGAGGAAGAGCTGAACTGGTCATCAAAGATTTATATCAAAACTTCTAAACTCCGGTTTCTTTTTAGTGAACTATGATTGATATCGTGATGTTTATTTTCAATCCAATCATGAACTAGTTCCAGATGTAGCCCAAACATTACTATCCTTAGTTTTAAGGCATCAATTTTCCTAGTTAGAACTTCTACTAGATATTGTATGCTATCTTTTTCCCTAAGGTGATAGATTCTAGTTGGTTGGTTCCTACGTACAAGCGCTATCCATAGCACTAGGTCCGGTGAGCTTTCTCCTTTAAGTCATCCAAATAGTCTATGGCTTAATTGGGGTATTTTTGAAGAAACTCTCCATGACACATCATTTCCACAAATTTTCTTTCCCTAATTAGAAATCCATCATAAAAATGGCTTACAACCCACCAACTTTCATACCCGTGGGTGAGGACATAAATTTAGAAGATCCTTAAATCTATCCCAATCTTGGTATAAGCTTTCACTCTCTTTTTGGGCAAAGTTATGAAACTTTTCTATTAAGGGTGTTAATCTTATAGGTTGAAAAGTGAGAGCATTACTATAGTTTGAAAGCAATAATAAGATATCTACTACTGTGACCCAACATAATCCACTTTAACTGAGATATGGCCGAAGTTTTCTAATGGGTTGTAATGCTAATAAAGGATTGATTTGAAACTAGAGACATAATTGTAAGTACTTTTTTTTATCACTATTATATTAATCAAAATTATCAGACCCAGAATAAAAATTCACATCTTGCTAAATGGGCATATCACTTGCTAATTTTTCTTGTTTTTTGAAATTAAACTAGATTTCAAAAACAATAGTTCGCTAAACCAAAAATTTAATATGAAAATTTAATAATTGATTATACCTTGGATTGTGCAAAGACCCTACTTTGTTGATGAATAAGGGGACGTGGTCTCCAACATTGTAGCGATAATCGTTGACCGAAGCAGTAGTTGAAGGAGCTAATAACACAAAAGTGAAAAGTAGGAGGACATTGGGCATCGAGGCAGAAGCTGCCATAGCTGCGAAGTTAGTATATAAAAAACATGTCACCAATCTTTCTAATTTTAGTTTCATTTGTAAAATTAATAATGTTCAGCGACTCTAACTTAGAAAGGATGATGAAAAGGTACAGTAGTAAGAAAAATAGAAGACATAATAAAAAAAATGCACGCAATTATTGAAGAGTAATTCTTACGTGTTAAGGTATATGGTTGGCAAAAGTGTCTCCTCATCCCATATTACCCCTTCATTTGGAAAACAAAATTGGCAATTGTCAAAGAGTAAGGCATAACCAACTACGGTAAAGCAAACTAACATAGACTGTTTCAGAAGAACTACACAGGAAGAGGTGAAATAAAACTAAAATTAAAAGAGTATGATGCATCATAAGAAGTGAAAAAAAAATGTAGACTTCAAAACAAAATATTTACATGTTACAGAGTTAAACAATAAGGCTAAAGATGCTGGTCATGACAATCATAGAAGACCTCAATTCTATTCTAAAGCATATATCAAGCATGCATCAACTTGTCTTCCCAAGATGGTATATTTTTTATGTTGGCACAAACAGAAAAGGAGCCACTCTGAAATTTGGCTCATCACTATGCCTTAGAGCTGAACCTAGTTCATCCATCACATACCTATAAAAGCATAGCTTCCCAATGTATCAGTCACTACATTATGTGATGTTGATTGTTCATGAACATATATCCTCTTTCTTTCTCTTTCTCTTTTTTTTTTTTCCTTCATAAGCACATGACTTACTTAGTGTTAAAACAAGAAATCTCACTTGCTGGAAAGATAAACGACATAAAATCAATTAAATCAAACTACAACAATATGCAAAAGTCCATTGTTGCCTAGCTTTTCAACATCAAGACTACATGTGAATGACATAAATGGTAAATCAAACATGAGAATATATCTTAAGGACTCAAATGGATGAGCCTACAACATAGGGTACCATGCATGCATTGAAAAAGTATATCCAAAAAACAAACTTAAGATTGTTTTAGTTAATTTGGTGGTCTCATGCTGGATGAGTAAACTTATAACTCTAAAACACATAGGAAACAGAGGACTCATCAATCTTTTCCTCATTTGCAAGTCTGTAATGCATTAGATATTGCCACATGGCATTTAGAACACTGTCAGCAAGTGGCTTATCAGTACTCCATTCAGGAAGTCGTGGCTAAAGCGTTGAATTGATCAAGTATTAAAAATTAAATTTTAAAATGCATTAGATAATTTATTGTATCTATCATTATGAGATTGGATTCTTGTTTTGTTTTTAAAATAATTTTTTTAAAATTTCCCTCTTTTGCTGTGTGAATTAATCAATTTTTTTCCAATAGAGGAAACATTTTCTCAAGTGGCTTTGCTTAAATCAATTTGCCTCCTCTTATCTATAGTTGCATATTTTGACGAGAATTGGCAGATGGACGTGAAGGTGGCATTCTTGAATGGCCGTCTTGAAAAGAATATCTATATGGTATAATCTGAATGATTCATTGCTAAAGAGCAAGAACAAAGAGTATACAAATTGCAGAGATCCATTTATGGACTCAAACAAGCCTCCAGGTCTTGGAACATTAGATTTGACTAAGTGGTTAAATTTTTTGCATTCAAAAAAAGTATAGACGAGCCATGTGTCTATAGTAAAATAAATGATGGATAAGTGATCTTCCTTATCCTTTATATTGATGATATTCTAATCATTGTGAATGATGTAGAATCATTGACATCAGTCAAAATGTGGTTGACTACACAATTCCCAATGAAAGACTTAAGAGAAGCAAGCTATGTTCTTGGAATTTAGATTTTCTGAGATAGGAAGAACACAATGCTAGTATTATCCCGAGCTTTATACATAGACAAAATACTTGAGAATTATTGTATGTAAAATTCTAAGAAAGGTCAATAACCTATGAGATATGGAATTACATTTTCTAAAGAGATGTCTCCCAAGACTTCCGAAGAAGCCGAGAGCATGCGAATGATACCCTATGCTTGGGCAGTAGGGAGTCTTTATGTATGCTATGTTATGTTCAAGACCACCGGATATGTATTATGCAATTGAAATTGTTATTAGGTACCAATCGAACCCGGGACAGAAGCATTGGGAATCGGTCAAGCATATTCTTAAGTATATTTGGAGAACGAGAAATTATGTTAGTGTATTCGAGATTAGACTTGATGCCCATGGGATACATAAATTTTCAATCTGATCCATAGGGGGAGCGATATAATCTTAAATCACTGTAAATAGTTTATATATAGTGAAACCAGTATGTTATAGCACATATAGAACATGACTATGATAAAATAAGTTCTTCAATGAAGTTCTGTTTAACTGTATGAAGAACTTTACATTATATCACTAGATGACTGTTTTATATATGGACCTCAACCTAGTCCGTTTGATTAACTCATATTCACAATTTGTGTCTTTTGACTTACCAATAAGTGATATGCATTGAGCCTCAAAACCTCGATATATTGGAGACACAATATTATGAATAGTGGGAGTGTCATTGCAGATACATGAAATCCACAACTTCGTTAATCGAAGACTAATGATATTCCCATGTTGTTTAATTTGAGATTCTTGCATGAAAAAAAACACTTGTGCTATATTGGATATAGTCTATTATAAATCCTTATTTGTGACTAGGTTATAAATAAGTCACCCATTGCAGAATTAATGGTAACATATGAACAAAGTTGTAATTTGAGAGGTAGAACGTAATCTATTGATATATGTCTCTAATTATAAATATCACATTAAAGGATCATATCACGCAACAACTAGTTATATCGATGGATAAATATTTGTTAAAGATTTTTATAAATATATCTACATAATCTTATAGTGCAGTTTTGATCACTAATCTTGGCTTGGATCAAAATTAATAAATTAATGATTAATTAATTAATTAAATATTATTTATTGGAGCTTCGATTATGTAGGTCCATTTGGGATACCTAGGGGGGTCGAAGAGAGAATTGACAGTAGATCGAGATTCAAAGCGATACCGACTGATTATAAGACATTATGTGAGGATCATTACTATGTCCTGTAAAATACAACCGTTGTCGATTCTTACAGGCATGAGCATTTGAAATTCATACGAATACTTTACCTGAATAAATCCAAAAACAAGAAATGGTTGCAAGTGGAACACAAGAGAAGTTTTAGCTCTTGGTTTAAAAGGAAGATTGAAATGAAATTAGCTCGACGAAAACACACAATTTCACAACATATGAGGTGGCTTGCAAATGAACTGAAGCGAGAGGTGTTGAGCTATAGTGGGTACGAAATTAGTGGGTACTACTCCATGCGTGACCATGATGCAAGAAGAATCAAACAAAATAGTGGTTTGATAAAGGAGGCCAAGTCATTACATATGTCAAGTGATAAGGATAAGAATCCAATAGATGTGAACATGTTGTACGATGGTGTTATTGAAGACATTTGGGAACTAAACTACACACACTTCAAGATGCTAGTTTCTTGGTGCAAGTGGGTCGACAATAAGGGTAGGGTGAATGTTGATGAAAATGGCTTCACTTTGGTTAATTTGAACAAATAGGGTGATCCCAATGATCAATTCATATTCGTATCTCAAGCCAAACAAGTCTTTTATATCAATGACTCAAACGGTAGGAGGTGGTCCGTAGTACTCACAACAAAGCCAAGATTGTATAATAGTGGTGACGTATGTGACAATATCAAAGAAAATCCCATCGTTTAGTAGAGGACTTCCCGAATGTGATTACATTGACAATGAAGATGTGATATATGTGCGTAAAAATTATGAAGGGGTATATGTTGAAAAAGATACCATCATTGGCAAGAAAAGAAAAAGGACTTAGTCAACATTTTGGGTACGTAAATTTAAGTTTATGTTTTTAAGGATAAACCAACGTGATTAATTTACTAACTTAAGTTTAATGTTTATTTTTGTTTAGTGGCCACATTAAACTTAAAGTTGAAGATGCCTCAAGTGATGGGTTGTACCGAGAGTACGTAAGTTTAATTCGGTGTTTATGTTGTGAAATTAGATTATGTATATTTGATTTGTATTATGAATTTGATTATTTGTTATAATATTGAATTGTGGAGTTAGATTTTTTGTTGTATTCAATTGTGGAATTAGATTTTATGTTTTATTGTATTGTGATGTATAATACGTTTTAACAGATGTGCCGTAATTTAAATCACGAGATTCGACAACCCATAAGAAAATTCAATTTCGGCCAAAACATAAAAAAAAAAAAAAAAAAAATTGGGGTTTTGGTGTCGGTTGACCCTAAAACCAATGCCAAAAGTGAGATAAGGCGTTTGTTTTTTTTATAAGGAAAAATTGACGCCTTTTCCCTTTTTGGTTTTTCGAATGTTTCGACATCGGTTGGGAACCAGTGCCAAAACTTTCTGCATCGGGGGTTACCACGTCATTTTAAAACCGACACGGAAAAGTTTTAGACCCATGCCAAAACCCTTCTTGTAGTAGTGGTAAACTGGTAATTGTAAAATCTACGGTTTAGACAATTAATTGGATAGAGTTGATTTTACTTTTAATGTTTATTCTTTCATTTACTCATATTTAGTCATTTACTCACATCGATTTATTTTCCCTTTTCATTGCAATAGATTAGGAAACATTCACTGTATTTTTTTTATATATAAATTACCGATTCTTTTATTAATGAAATACAATAACATTTCACATATTATGTGAAATTCTTCATAATTAAGAAATGCAAGTGCACAAACTTCTCCCACACAATTTAGTGGAAAGCATATTCTATGCTAATAAAATTTCCTACGCAGTAACCAAACATGATAATCTAAGATTTCAGGAATGTTGTTTAAGATTCCCGTATACAACCAAACAAAGTAATTTTACTTTTTTATTATCAGATTTCTCTCCATCATTTTCTCAGGATTCAAATTAATTTTTCCATTCAAAGATTACCACATAACTAAGCGCCTATGTTTAGGATTAAGACACACGATTCATCATCAACAAAAATAGCGATTTAGTCCTTAAACTATTTTTTTGACACAAATAGTCCCTAAGATACTCAATTTATAATAATTAGTCCTTAAACTATTTTTTGACACAAATAGCCCCTCAGATATTTAATTTATAGTAATTTAGTCCTTAAACTATTTTTTTTTTACTATCCTTAAATCACATAAATTACGTGATGTTAAGTATTTACTCAATTGATTTTTAAAAATTGTAACCTTGTGAAGTAATTTGTCACAAAATGAATAAATTGACATTAGTGCCAAGGACAATTTCAACCAAAAATATGAATTTCAAGATCTGTTTGAGCTACAATATTATGAACTTTAAAGAATATTTCTATTTGAACCAAAAACAAAATAGTGCATGCACTAAAATGCTGCAAAGCAAATACTTTAGGGACTATTTGCACCCAAAAAATTAGTTAAAGAACCAAATTTTCATTTTCATATGATTTTGGGACCAATTGTGTGAAAAAGTTTAAATACAATGCAAACTAAGGACTAAATTGTAAATATGCGACGTTGCAGTCCCACTTTACGAGGATAGGGAATCGAGGAATAGGTCAGAAAAATGCAGCAAAATAGCGTGAGATGAGGTCTGGCAGTGAAACCGATATCGACAAAAGTCGTCTGCAGTACTGAGCTCTCACTTTCCCTCTACCAATCCAACCAACCTCTCCATTCCCATGGCTTCCTCGGGGAAGGAGGCTGCTCTAGCCGCTGTTCCTTCCGATGCTCCTACCATGTACGACGCCGATTCTCTCTAGTTTCTATCATAATCTATTTGCCAATTGTTTCTCTATCGGTCTATGGGTCTTCTACAATTCGATCGATTGTTGTTATACTAAGAATTGAGCTGTGTTGGAGTTTGATATAATCGTTCTCACATTTTTTGTGTGCAGATTTGATAAAATCATCAACTAGGAAATCCCGTCGAAAATCGTTTTTGAGGACGATCAGGTGCTCCTTCTTAGATTTGGTTATTGTTATGAGGTTGCTTTTGGGTTTTGTTTGATGTTCGTTTTTCTTTTCCATTTTTTAGTATTGGGGTAATCATAAAACTTGCATGTGAAGGGCATTTTGCTTCTAGGTGTTTATATATATATATATATATATATATCTATATTTGTTAAATATGTTTTCACTTGATTTACTGTGATATATTTCGATAAATTATTATTCTTTAAGAAGCCATTGATCTTGGCCTCTTGTGTGTTCTATCAAAAAGGAAGGGAAAAAAAAAATGACCAAAGGCTGTTGATAATTATGAATTTGCTCAAATTAATGGTTTTAATGCATTTGGGGCTGATTCATTCAATTGGCTTAAATAAGTATAAAAATTAGGTCTATTGAAAATAGTTTGGGCATTTGTGTATTTGAAAGATATGTTTATTGATAAATGGAACTTGTGAGATATTGTTAACTCCGTGAGTAAACTTGAGAAAGAGCCTTTTAAAAGGACTTTTAACTATAATATGGAGAGAGAGCCTGAGCCTGTTTGATACTTTTTTGTCCAAAAGCACTTCTGTTAGTCGTGTAGTGAAGATATTTACAATTTATTTGTGCATGATCAGTGTTATAAACCTTCGTTTTGGCAAACCTCTCTTGGTCATCATGTCCTGTAACTTATTAAATGCAATTTGTCCCTAGTGACATCTATTTAGTTTATTTAGTAGTCTTCTTTAGCTATTAATAATCCGTTTTATATTGTTTGAAACAGGTCCTTGCTTTTAGGGACATTTCTCCCCAAGCTCCTACACACATTTTGATCATTCCGAAAGTTAAGGATGGCTTAACTGGACTGTCCAAGGTACTCCTTAGTGGCTTGTTTGTTACTTATCTTCTTAAGCATTGTTAGTTTTTAAATGAGAACATCATGACTAAAATATGATGAATCCGATATAGTTCTCCATTACCAGTTAAACTAAGATAAACTCTTATCTACTAAATGTTTTTGTTTTCCTTATATTTTCTCTCTCCTATGGTTACTAGAAAAAAAATCTCTTTATTTAAATATTTTTTTTGCTAGTTAAAACTCTTATTCAATGATATAAATCTCTGCTTGGTTCCATATTTCAAGTGGTTAAGTGGAATCAAGGATGGATGTTTTCACAGAATGATATGTGTTCCTGTGATTAATTTGTTTCCCCAGAGTTTAGATATTGAGATCTGGTAGTGGCAAAAGAAAATAAGTGGCAGCATTTTTAGAGGGTTAATGGGTTCAAGTAACATACTTTTAGAATTTATCGTACAGTTTCTCAATTTTTAAGGAAGCTACGGTTTATATGTACTGAAAGGAATTGGCACACTACTGGCTTTGGGATGTAAGAACTTGTAGTGGAGGAATACTAGCTTGAAGTTTGAATAAACTAGGTAATAATTGAATTGTATATTTAAAATATCAACTAATCACATAATAGCCTCAATTATTTTTATCTCTTTTGTGCTATTCAGGATATAGTAACCAATTCGATTCAATCAATATATTCTATGGAGTTCAAAAAAAAAATTGACTTATCTTATTATTAATCAAGAATTTCGTATATAGCTAGAACGACCCTCACAAATTGCAAATACTAATTTGTTAAGAATTAATCGGATTGAAGCTATAGCGTCATCATTCGCTGGAATCGAAATATCTGCTAAATCTGGGTCACAATTTGTATCGATTAAACAAATAGTTGGAATTCCCAAAGTAATACATTCTCGAAGAGCCATATATTCTTCTTGCTTGAAACAAGGTTATTTGAGGAAAGGGTATTTGGTCGTTTCGGTAAGCTTTGGGCATGGGCTGTAACTTTGTTCCATGGGTCTTCATTTTATTCTGAATCAAGTTTGCATTAGTAATGGTTGGTCATGTGGGTTTCTCAATTAATAATCTAAACCTAGGAGTATCAGTCCAATTCCTATTGGGGAAATGCAGGTTTATGATAATAGTCTGATAATATCAGTTACTGTACAATCTCCATTTTCCATTGAAAATTATGAGAAATACCTGCTTCTATTTGAGGCAGGGGATGACAAGAGAAGTGTTAATTAGGTATGGCTCTATGCATGGCTCCTAGAACAAATAGAAGTTTAAGTCTGATAATAGTTTGGCCAGTTAATTGTCAAACTGATGAACTTGGGATGGATGAGGCACAATGAATTTATGTATTACACAAAGCTAAACCAGCCCCGATTAGGTGATTTTGTTTGTTTTTCTCACTGAAATTTATTTTCTCAAAATGTTTAACCTGTTTTCTGGTGCTTGGTTTGCAGCATAGGTTTTGGCCAAAAAAAAAAAACTGGTTAAAGGGAAAATAAGAAAGCACTTTTTGTAAAAGGATTCAGGATTTTTTATTTTTTGGTCTGATGAATTAACCATTCTTTCACAGTTGCATGAAACTTTTTGCAGATTTACCACTCCTTAACACAATACTATCATTTAGTTTTTCCATAATAGTTTCTCATTGGAAGAAACAAAGATTTGCTAGTTTTGTGTTTTACCATGCTGCTTTGTTGATTTCTTTTGTCTACGGATGTTGAAGTAAACACATCATTATTTGTTATTGTTAGCAAAACTTCTTTCTTCTTTTTTCTTTGGTCTATGGGTCTTAACTTATATTACCAATTGATATGGTTAAGGACTTGTTAGTTTTCTATTAGTGAATGTGATTGAATCTATATTAGGATAAAGAGTTCAAGGATGTTCTGTTATCCGAGTTATCTAGAGATGGGTGTATTTTGTATTTGATATCTTTCCTTTTGTGTAAGGTTTGAGCTTTGAGAACTCCTGGTCCTCTTTTCTTCTCGTGTCATCCTTTTATTCCATATTAATAAAAGATTTTCTATGTTTCTTTTGCAAAAATGTGATTGAATCTTTTCTTTTTTTGGTAATAAAAAATGTGATTGAATCTATTGATAAAAAGTTGACAAATGAAGTTACCATTTGAAAAATGTTTACTCCCTTACCTCATTAGTTGGTCTAGGAAAAGTTGGAACCTTCTAGCTCATAAAAAGAAGACTCTAGAACCAATCAAAGACAATAGAAAACTATAAATTCATTTTTGTACAATTTTTAGTCCTATTCCAAAGTAAGGATTCATCTTCTGTACTATCTGAAAAAATTTCTTGATATCCTATCCAACCAGATCGCCCAAGCAGCTGCTATAGTTGTACAATATCCTGATACAATTATCTTTTGTAACCCAGAGCATTTCGTCAAACAGATCAGTAAGGCTCCTTGTAATCACCCACTCCAAATTCAGCTCCCTAAGTATGCTACAGACCTATACACTTTGCAATGGAGAAATAAATTACCCAAGCTCTATTCGATCTAGTTATACATCACACACCATGAAGAGGAAAGAGAAGAGTAGTTTTCTGCTTTGTTAACTCTAGTTAGTATTAATCTTAGCATGAGCCAGAAACCAAGAGAAAATCTGAATCATAGTAGGCATGTGAACCTTCCAAACAGAATGAGAGAACTAGGAAAAGTATTAGAACCGATTGCCAATAGGCACAGAAAGTAGGATTTAGTATTGGATACAAAGGTATAGGTAACAATTTTTGCTTCATGTATTTAGAAATTTGTTCTAAGATCTTGTTTTGGTAATTGAGCATTTTTCTTACTCTTCTATTTGGGGTTGCTTCGCAGGCTGAGGAGAGGCACTTTGACATTCTTGGCCGACTTCTTTATACAGCTAAGCTTGTTGCCAAACAAGAAGGTCTTGACGACAGCTTCAGAATTGTGATTAATGATGGGCCAAGTGGATGTACGTTTCCTTTTTACGCTAAGGAAATATCTATTCTAGTCTTGCAAAATAGTTCTTTTAAATATAGATTTAAATTCATATTGAAAGCAAAAATGTGCAGGTCAATCCGTTTATCATATTCACGTCCACCTCCTCGGGGGAAGGCAAATGAACTGGCCCCCTGGCTAATTTGAAGTCTGCTCTTATTGAAACTTATCAGAAATTATCTGGTATGTTGTTTAAGTATGATGTGAAGTCTTTTGAGTTACTGATATAATCTCATCTCCTCAAACCATATAAAAGTATCAATAATAAACTCTGATGTTTATGATGGCCTTTGGTTGGGTTATATATGAAAATAGATGTGCTCGTTTGAATAATTGTTATGTTTTCAATTTGCACTAAAATTATTTGAGTTTAGTAATTATTTAGATAATTAAGGGCTTTTTCATTAGTGTCTAAAAAGGGGAGGAATTTGAGGAAAGTTATCACAACTCACTTTTTTTTTGAAAAAAGAACAAGGGAAAATTACCTCTATTGTATTTTCAGCCAATGGATGGAATTGATATATTTGTAACCATCATGAAGCTGAGGCTTAAAGATATTGTGGAAGCATCTAACTGCTCACCAAACAATCAACAAAAGAAATGAGGCTTAAAGATATTGTGGAAGCATCTAACTGCTCACCAAACAATCAACAAAAGAAAAGTTGATGAAAGAAGACAAATGTTGAATCAAACTTTCAAGAAAGGAAAATTTTCAAGTGTGAGATATCAAATTCAATGTCCGAAGAACTTCATCTAACAACTAAACAATAATATTCAATACTTCTTGGCTCGTCAACTTAGCATAAGAGAATTTCATTACTAGAAAACTCACTGGGAGCAGCGGGACTTTGACAGAGAGAGGGTGGTGCAGGTGGGTTTGATAGAGAGAAGACGGTGGTGGCGCGAGTGGGTTGACAAAGAGAGTAGTAATGCGTGAATGAAAGTGACGATGAATGCTAGGGCATAAAAAATGAATTTTATTTAATTTTAGTTGGGTGTCGATCTCATATGGGTTGGAATAGAGGGTAACGTGGGTGGTTAAAAGCGGAGGAAATTACACCCTATACCCCATTTTCCTTAACTCATTACATTTGCACATTCTTTTCAAAGTCATTACATCTGTGCTTATTTTTTTGTGTAAAATACATTTTTATCCCTATATATTCGGGTCTATCTCAATCTCTAAATTTCTTTATAATTTGTTATTTTATAGAGGGGTAAAATAGGTAAAAAAGTGACGCATTTATAATGGATGTAAAACAAGGGTATAAATGTTTTGATGCCTTATTTTTGGGGGCATTCCTGTAGTTCCCCCTTAAAAGTGACCATGAATGCAAGGGTACAAAAAATGAATTTTTGGGGTCAAAAATATGAGACACTCCTCAACTATAGGGCTTAGTCCGATGTCACCCTTCAAATATTAAAATATACCAGTCAAACACTCAAAAAAATGTCAACGTTTTTAAATGAGCCTTTCATCCAAAACTTTAACTTTTACTGTTAAATTTTAAGCCCATGAGTTTTAAATGAAGGCATTTTAGTAAAATACTAATCAATATTTAAATAAATAATATTTTCTAAAATATAATATACAAATACTTTTTTAAATTATTAAAAATAATTAAAAAAAAAAAAAAACAAAACTATTAAACGACATTCACCCCCTCACCCCCTCCCTTGCCAAGCTCTGCAACCCACCGTCCAAACCCCACCGGCCCAGACCCCAATGCAACTCATCGGCCTACCCAAACCCCGAGGCCACCCTGTCGCACTACACCCCTGTCGCCCCCGCTCTGCAACCCAAATTGTGACCCACCGCTGGCTTAACTCCGCACAAAAACTCAAAATTGCAACCCAAAATCACCTCATATCGCGGCCCACCACCCTCCTCTTTCTCTCTCTTCCCACCGCCCTCCTCCCCCATGCCAAAGCCAAAAATCGGACCCAAAATCGCGAACTCAAATCACAATCAGCACTGCGACAGGTCGGTGGGGGATTTTGCGGGGGGGGGTGGATGGTTTTTATGGGTAAGGGTGAGTTTTCTAGAAATTGAATATTTTGATTGAATTTTGTTTGGATTGAAAAAAATTAATTAGATATGAGTTTTGAAGATTATTTTGAGCACATTAAATTATGGGGAAGTTAAGAAAACAGGAGAAGTGCTGTCGAAATTTGTCCAGAAGTGGTGGTGTTGGTCGACGACATAGGTGGTGGTGGGTGCCGGAGTTGCAGAGGGGAGATGGAGAGAAGAAAATATGTTTGGGGTTTAAAAGAAGAAGTAGATATATTTATTTTAGTTTATTTTGTTAAAATTTTCTTTTGTATTTTTTGTATTTTAGAAAGAGTATTTTAGGAATTTTATCCCA
>WUAT03039686.1:0-13865 GCA_010015005.3 Ulmus americana
TATATTTGAATTTAGAAAAAGATAACTATATTTAAAATTCAAACAAAATATTAATTATTATTTTATTATTAAAAAATATTAATTATGAATTTGTTAATATTTTTTTAAAAATGATTAATTTGTTGAATTAAAAAGAAAAAAATAGATAAACCAAATTGGGGGCCTTATTATGTGGGGGGTCTTAGGCAAACTCTTAAGTTGCCTACCTCTTAAACCGGCCCTGCTTTTCAGAGAAACTCAGTAATTCTAGACAAAATTAGTTCACATATCAACAAGAGTTCTATTTATTGGTGAGAGCTTTGAAACACTGGAAACATTGAGTAAAGATTTCGTACTATACACAGATCACCAAGCTTTGAAATTCATAGATTATCAAAAGAACATAAACATGATGTTGGCAAGATGGATTGTTTATCTCCAAAGGTTCAGCTTCATCATTAAGCACAAATCAGGAAAATGCAATAGGGTGACTGATGCTTTAAGCAGAAGAGCAAATCCCCTTATCACTTTATCAACACAGATAATGGCCTTTGACAGCTTGAAGGACACTTATGATTCAGATGAAGACTTTGCCCAAATATGGCATAACTGTACCAATCATGACAGTTCATATGACTTCCTTATTATTGAAGGATTTCTTTCAAAGGTATCAGACTTTGCATTTCTCGAACATCCTTGCGAGATTCCATCGTTAAAGAGTTACATTCAGGTGGATTAGGTGGACATTTGGGGCAAACTAAAACAATCCTAGCAGTAGAGAGTAGATATTATTGGCATCAGCTTAAGAGGGATGTCAACAACTATGTTAAAAGATGTGTTATCTACCAAGTTGCTAAGGGCCAATCACAGAACACAAGTTTATATACACCCTTACTAAATCCAAACACAATTTGGGAAGATCTAACAATGGATTTCATGATGGGATTGCCAAAATCTCAAAGGGTTTTGATTTAGTATTTCTGGTAGTAGATCGATACAGCAAGATGAGTCATTTTCTTGCTTGTAAAAAGACTTCAGATGCTATCAATATAGCCAACTTATTTTTTCGAGAAATAGTTAGACTACATGGTGTACCTCAATCTATAACTTCTGATCAAGACATCAAGTTCATGAGCTAGTTTTGGAAGATTCTTTGGAAGAAGTTTGCAACAGAATTGAAGTACATCACCACCAGCCATCCACAAACTGATGGTTAGACTGAAGTAACCAATAGAACTCTTGGAAACGTAATTAGGTGCATAAGTGGAGCACATCCAAAGCAGTGGCATGCAACCCTACCACAAGCTGAGTTTGCCTTTAACAATATGCATAACCGCTCTACTGGCAAAACCCCCTTTGAAATTGTCTACATCACACCACCAAAAATAACCATGGACTTGGTTTCCTTGCCTTCTGTACATGGACTTTCACAAGAAGCAGAATTAATGGCAGATAAGATAGCTCGAGTTCATCAAGAAGTAACTGTCCACTTACAATGACAAGTACAAACAGGCTAATGAAAAGTACAAACAGTCTACTAATTTGAAGAGGCAAGAAAAAGAGTATGCAGAAGGAGACCTGGTGTTGGTACACCTCAGAAAATCCAGATTCCAAGTTGGAACTTACCACAAACTAAAAAATAAGAAGATTGGACCTTGTTGAATTATCAAGAAGATCAATCCTAAAACCTACATGATCGAACTACCCTCAGATCTTCACATCTCCAACACTTTCGATATTGCTGATCTAAGTGATTATCATACCCCAGATGAGTTCAATTTAGCTTTGAACTCGACAACGAGTTCTTCTTAGAAGGGGGGAATCTGATGTACTTAGTAAAGCAATATGTATTGTTTTTCTTTCTATTTCCTTATACTTTCCAAATTTAGAAAAAATATATATATATTCATTAAAACAGTTAGTAATTGAGATTAGTTTCCTTTCTGTTTTTGAAAAGTTCTGAATGTATATAAAAGGACAATAGCCTAGCAGATGAATCAATATTAGAAGTTTCTTTCTCAAGATTGTTTTCTCATTTTCTCTATATTTTTCCTTTTGAGTTCATCAGGTATGTTGACTTGAACTTTCTAAAAAATGTCCAAAATCTCCTTCTTGTTATCCTCTTTCTTGGATTTTGCAAACCTGCTTAAGAAAGGTGGAGAAGTGACGTAAGTAGAAATTGGAACTTTAGAGTTTACCGTAGGTGTCGGATTTGCATCACATGGGGTTATTGCTTCATCTTTCTCAAGACCCAAATCTTTTGGTGCTTGTGGTGCTTCCTTGTTCCTTTCTTGTGCTTGCAGAGTCTCATTGAGTTGCCTACCACTTCTCATGTTATGGCACTTACATTCTCCTTTGGGTTAACCACCGTTTTGAGATGGAAGCTTTCCGAATCCTTGAGCCTTAAGTTTGCCCACAGTGTTTGCCTTGCTTGATTTGTGTCTCCAAACTATTGATGGAAGTCCTTGTTTCAAATTGAAATTGTAGAGAGTTAGAAGCGAAAGAAATAACTATATCTTCAAGAGACATACCTTCGTTTTGAGACGCATGTTTTGGTCGAAGTTGATAAAATTGGGTCTCATTTGAATGAATCCCAGTGGTCGATTGTAAGTGTTTGGAGCAACTGGTTGGTTGTTCGCATAGCTAAAGTTAGGATGATCCTTCCATCTGGCATTGTAATTGTTGGAGAATGGATCATACTTCCGTCTTTGTTGCCATTGAAAACCTCCCAAAGAATTTGCTTGCTCCAAGCTTCCTTCTTGCAATGATGGATACATGTTAGTTGGAGCAAATCTCGCACATCTGCACTTGTTGAGTGGTACCCACAGCCAATTGTTGAACAAGAGATGTTAGGGTAGCAAGTTTCTGGTCAATGTTTCTTTGTAGCAACCTCGTTCACTTTCTTTGGTGGCGAATCCCATCGGCTAATGAATTGTTAAGAGTTGGCCGCCATATTTGATATCAAAGCCTTTGCAGCTTCGGTTTTCTTGTCTACCAAGGCTCATCCACTCCCAACATCGATCGTGCTCCTTTCCATTGGCATGAGACCTTCATAGAAGTATTGGAGTAGGGTTGTTCACTTATTTGATGATGAGGGCAGCTGGCACACAACTTCTTGAATCTCTCCCAATATTTATACAATGATACCACATATATCCTTCACGCAAGGGTATACTTCTCAAGGAAGAATTTCTTCATCTCATTCCAAGTAGTAATGGTTCGGGATGGAAGGTAGTATAGTCATTCCTTCGCACTAAATGGTTGTGAGTATCATGGTTTTAGCATGATATACATACTTACTCTTGCACAAATACTAAAGTTCTCGCACTTCAATATTGAAAGAAAATAACATTATCGTAGCCGCAAGCAAACAATAACACGGTTCAAAAGATATTTTATTTTATTATTATTTTTAAAAAATAAAAAATAAAGGATGGTCACCTTGAAGCAAATATTATACAGTTTTAGAGATCTGGAATTATAAAGAGGCAGAAAGCCACTTTAGCAACTGCCTCAACTATTGACACAAAGATTGATGCAGTTGATGCAGGTTGGCATGACATTGATGAAATGTGACGCCAAATAGTTTGGAATAGGCAAAAAAAGAGTTTTGAAAGTCTTATTACATTCATAACTCTGTTATGCCGTTCTGCAAGCAACAAATAACAGACGTTAAAAACAACACCGAAAACATTTAAAATAAAATAAAAAATCAACAAGAATGCACTAAAACAAAAAGGCGCGATATCTATATTGTTCTCTACTCGCACTATATAAATATATGTCGTGCAGTTATGTCTTACCGTGATGGATTGAGTTTTCTCTGACTTGAGTGTACGAGTAGAAGTTGCATGCGCTAGTTAAATGAACAAGCACTGCAAAATGTACTCGCACCCCCATGTTCTTGAAATGCTAATTTGCGTGGCAAATATAAAAGGGCACAAGATAATGAAAACTACGCGACAACATGAGTTCTATTATCTCAGGCCCATTTGCTCGACAACCTGTAGAAAAATCCAAAAATGGTCTGATTCTGCCATAATCTTCAACCAAAAATCACATAATTATGTCCTACTCTAAACATATTCCAACCCTAAACCAAATAAATCAAAACATAATAATAATAATAATAAAATTGAGTTGGGGTTTTAAAACAATTGCGCAACTTTTTACCTCTTCTCCGTCTTTGGCATATTCTTCCGCCTTCGGCTGCAGTGGTTCAACAGAAGATTTCGCCTTTATGTTGTACCACTTTTGCATTCTCGTTGATAAAGGTGTAAACCGATCCAATCTAACATGTTTTAACACATCCAATCCAATCCAAAGTTAATTAGATTTCTAATTTTTAATCCGATCCAATCAAATCATAGATGAAAATCCAATCCAATCCGATTAAGTGTTTTCAAATCCAAATCTAATCCAATCTGATTAACGTAAAAAAATAAAATAAAATAAAAAGTATCTATCCAATTCAAGTGTTTTACACATAATTTAGTACACAGATAATACATTTTATTAAGTAAACTACATATAATAAAATATTAGATATAAAGTTCACACTATAATAAATTCATAATATATTACTTGACAATTAACTATGAACTTTGTGAAAAGAAAAATTTATCAATTCATTCTTTTTTTTTATAATCATTAAAAAAAGTATATTTTTTTTTCTTATAATTACAAATTATTCTCTAAGTTGTGTACAAAATATATATTTTTTATTGTAATTTAAATACATTTTACTAATTAATTAAGTATAAATATGTGATATAAATTTATTTATTTTTAATAAATATATAGGATTGGATTGGATTTTTAGTATATAAAATCCAAGTCCAATTCAATCCAATTATAAATTCAATTTTTCAAATTCAATCTCATCCAATTAGATTGGATATCCAATCTCAATTGAATTATATTAGATTAGATCAATTAAATATTCAATTAGATTAAATATTTTATACAGCCCTACTCGCCGACGATAGTGAGATGACCCAAAAGCCAACGATAGTGAGATGACCCAACAGTGAGTTTTCATCAAGGATTAAAATATCACAATTAACGGAAATATCGCAAGTATGAATTTATGAAAATATCGGTGGAAATATCAATATCGATATCGATATCGCAAAAAAAATAAAAGAAAAAATTAAAATTATTATATTAAAATTATGGATATATCGATATCAATATCGCACCCCTTGCAAAATGAATATTTCGCTGGATATATCAGGATATATCGGGATATTTTCATCTATGGTTTTCATAGAGTTAGGTCTCAATGGCAATGGACAAAAAATAATGGCCACTTTGTAAAATTGAGCTTCATTTTATAGTCCACTTCATCTACCAAAATGTAATTTTCCCAAAAAAACAAAAAAATCCGTTGAATTTCTATTTTCTATTTTTTTAAAAGCCCAATCTCAAAATGGAACTTCTCCGCCAATCACTTTTATTATTAATCCCATGAAAAATGGATTTCATGATTGCATCCCGACCGTACACCCTTTACATTTCCTCTGTTTCCCACATCTCCTCAAGAATGGCTCAAATTTAAAATAAATATATAAGAATTATGCATGAAAAATAAACAAATACTATTTCCAAATCTCCAAATTGGTAATATCTTATTCATCTTCTAAATCTGCTGCCCTGTTTTCCTCCCTTTCCCACACTCCCCAAACAACGAAAACCGTCCACTCCTGTGCGCCGGAACAGGGGTGCCCTTTACCTATTTAGAGACACAAATATACACACATTTCTTAAAGCTTTAGACTAAATTAATATCAAACAAATAACCAAAACTGGCAAAACATAGAGGAGCTTACCTTTCCCTTATTATGGGGTTTGGTGTTATTCCAACAGAAAAATCTGCTGCAACCACCAGCACCGGATCCTGACTCATACCCCCTGAAGAGAAACCAGTCCGGAAATCGAGTCAGTTAAAGTTGTGAGAAGGAAATTTATAAAGAAGAGAAAATCACATAAACATAAACCAGATCAGGACTCACAGGTTATCTTTTGCAGAATTGACCATGAAGCTTGTATCGTGCAATAAACTTGGGGACATAGGGTAGCGATCAACCCGTCTACCCATTTGATCCTTTTGAAGGACCCTTCCATTACTGACCTTTAGAGCTTTGAGTTCATGGTTTAATTCATCTTCCCATTGCCTCGAGGGCAACCTGGTTGAGTTTGTCAGCTCCACTTGATCTTCAGAAAAGATACCATCTTGAGGAAGGACCTGATTTTTCTCGGGTTTTAAACGACTCAAAGATCCAGGGGTGCCCTTCTCAGCAGCCTGCAGCCAAGCGGTTTCTAACCTATGCTCACGTATGATTGATTCTATTCTCTGCATTGGAATTTCCTGTCTCGGTTCTTTATCAGTTGTTTGTGGATCACCTTCCGCCAGGAGCTCTGAACATGAAGAGGTAGACTTGTAGGTCCTGCTTGGAAATGCACGACCATTAGAATAACCATCAACTGGGTTCAAGCAAAGTGCCTTTCTTTCCCTGTCACTTCCTATAGGACTTGCAGCAATTAGAGAAGCCTCTCCACCTGGTAAGTGGATAATTCTAACCTCCACGTTCCATCTTAGAACCATTTCTATTGAATTTGTTATGCTGCTCAAGAACCTTTCAGCTCGAGATTTGATGTTTTCATCATTAAATGCAACATAAGCAACCAACATGCCTGCATAAACAACCATATTACGAGAAGAGGGGAGTTATTTTAGTGCCATCTTTGACAGTTCTTCAGTTGACTTAGGTTGCCCTTTTGATATTTAACTCAAATCAACAAAGTTTTCCATGATATTTCTGAACCCTATGGTTATTCTTGCAACTTTGTGAAACCAAAATGATATTTTCCCCAAAAAAAAAAAAAAAAATTCATAGTTACAAACTGTCAACTAAATCACAATTTAGTGTCTTTTAGCTTTGTAAGAGCAGATATAAAGATTATAATAGTTAAACGAGCTTACCTTCAACCTCAGAAATAGAAACAAGCCTTCCATGAGCATGAAGCAGCTGCCTAAGTGTCTTTGAGTGGCACTTCTCAATACACCGCACCCAAACATTATCCAATTTTTCCAAGTTTTGCTGGATCATATTTCCAACCATGACATCCTCACCTGATGCAACTGAGGCATGTGATAGCTTGGAGTTGACACTAAACCCATCAATTTGTGACAATAAATCTCCTTTAGAGTTGGCATTACCATTTACTGCTTTATAAGGCAATTGAGCATCGGACTTCTGTTTATACGCAGTAGCTTCTCTTGAAGCACTTGATGGATCATCATCAGTTGTCTTATAGCTCTGTCTCCTACTGCTACTCGAATGTGTAGGATCAGGAGAAGGCATTGAACCAAGCTGCAACAGAGTTGCTGTGAACCATGTTGACCGTTCACTTGAAATCCTGAGCTGTCTCTCTGCCTCTGAAAGAAGCTTCAAAGCATGCTTTAATCTTTCCAATTCTGCTTCAGCCACTGAACCATGACCACAAACCATACGTTAAGTACAAAAATCGAACACTCAAAAAGATGGTCCAGAAAGTCGCAGAAAAATGACCAGTTTCAAAGTAAGCAAGCAATCATATGAAGAAACAGTTAAAAAATGAATGCTGCGGAGAGATAAACCCAACAGAGTAAGCCAAGGCGTTCGCCTCTTAAGTTTAATCCAGATCCCAAAAAATCATAAACCTATAATTCATATTCTGCAGAGATCATTTTGCATTTAAACTATAGAATCAATCATCTAACTCTCTTCTAATAAGTACTGCAATTAATTTTCAATTAAAAAACTCATCCACTTGGTAAAAATTAAAATGCACAGGACCTCATTGTAATGTTATAGTGATAGTGGCTAATGTGTTCTATCCATATTACACTATCAAAAACTAAAATTAAGTAAGCAAAAACGGATGGAGGGAATGATACTTACAATTTCGTCCACCAATATTGTAAGTTCCAGCAATGATATCCATTATTAGGCTAGCCAGTTGAGACATCAAAACCATTGGATCAACCCCTGAGTCCATCAACTCTCTGGCCCTTTTCACCGTTTCTGCAGTGTCTGAAGACATTGCTAACTCCAAAAGTTCCAATAACTTCTCATCCGAAACAACCCCCACCTGCAGAACATAACACATTCTACTGCTAAGCTTATACTGTCTTATTAAACAATGAAGAAACTATGAAAACAAACCATTTACAAGTCAAAAATTGTCTACCGTCAAGAAAGCATGAAGAACAAACTCACAAGTTCATTTACGAGAGACTTTGAAATTCTTTTCCCCAGTAAACTCAACTGTTCTAACATGGTCTCAGCATCTCGAAGTGAGCCATCGGCATTCAAAGCAATCAAATCCAGTGCATCTGGTTCAACATCCAAGTTTTCTTCAGCAACAATCTTCCTCAACCTTGCCACTATGTCACAATCTTTAATTTTGTTGAAGAGATACCTCTGACATCGGGACTGTATAGTACGCGGCACATTGTCAAGATCAGTTGTTATGAATATGAACACAACTCGCTGCAGTGGTTCTTCAAGAAATTTAAGAAATGCCAGCCATGTCTTAGATGGTAACAAATGACACTCATCGATCACAAGAATCTTGTACCGCGAGGAGGTTGATGAAGGAACCGGCAATAGATGTTTCAAAAGATGTCTAATTCTATCAATTTCTTTCTTATTGGTGCTATCAACTTCCAACATATCCTTGTTCTTGCCAGAGATGAAATCAGAACATTCCCTGCAGTACCCACATGGCTTAGATTCATTGGGAGCCAAGCAATTCAAGGCAGAAGAGAAAATCCTAGCCGCTGAGGTTTTCCCAGTTCCACGGGGACCCTGGAAAAGATAAACAGGGGCAATACGACCTCTTGAAATAGCATTTATAAGTGATTGAACCACAATACTCTGCCCAATCAACTCACCAAAGAACATCGGCTTGTACTTCTGGCTAAAACTCCTACTATTTTCCGGTGAGCCTTCCACTTCGCCTTCCCCATTTAGAGGAACAATCTCCAATCCTTCCTGACTCCTACAGCTAGACGACCACCTCCGCCCATCCAATCTGCTCAAACCCTCCAAATCAAGCTCCCCATAATTTGTAGAAAGCTCATCATCACTCCTTCCAGTTCCAATGGACGATCCTCCCCTACCATTGCCACTATTAGTAAGCAAGGGGAGCACACCTTGAGCACTTCTAGAGGCAATTCTGCGCTTGTTGGAGCTCAGTGAAGCCCGACGGCGTCTGGGATATATTGTCTGACTTCCACACAATATACTACTTCCCTTTCTCCTCAAAGTATCCGAAAATGAAGGAGAGTAACAGCTTCCATAGATGCCTCTGTGTTTTGGTGTTCTCTTTGACCAGTAACAAGGAATGCCACATCCCTGGCGACCCGGCAAATCCAACTGGTCATCCACCTCATCATCCCCATCATTCATAGAAGTAGTGGTTCCATCCCAAGATCCAACAGTACTAGGATTACGATTAAAATACCTATTATAAGAACTAGTAGACAATGCTGGTGTGCTATAAGTGTAAGAAGAGTCCTCTCTTCTACTATTCCTCAAAAATTTAGAGGACGAATGAGACCAATTCTTATGCTTAAGTTTCAAAAGCAATGGGGATGCCCCCGAAATTTGTCTAGTGTCCTCTGAATTAGAGTACTCCGCAGTATCATCAGATAGCTCAACAGAGTCATCTTGGCCCAATCCTAAAGCCATTTGAGGATGACCCTCTAGCAATCTTCTCGAGTTAACCGAATTTCTAGCAAGAATCATCTCCTTATGTTGAAATTTCGATAAAACATTCAAATGGGTATCGATTTTCTTACTTCTTTTCTTGATTCCAGCAGTTCTTTTGATGGAAGCTGTCCCCAACGAGGCAAGATTGGCATCCCTTCGCCTGAAGAGCATCGAGGAGCGTCTTTCGCCCAAATATGTGTCGCTCTTAGAATCACCATCCCTTCCGTTACGAGCATCACTCAAGCTATCATCAAGACTTCCCCCTGCAAGCGAAGAAGATTCTTCAATGGCTCCATCATCATCATCTTCTTCTTCATCCTCATAAATGCCGTTTTTCGACTTGGAGTTCTTCCAGTTGTACAAGAACACTCTCTTATCCTTCCCATTTGAAGTGTGATTCTGACCCAAAGGATCGAGGAGGGAACTGGAATGAAACCCTTTTCCGGCATCATTCTCGGAGATGTTCTTCCGAATAGAAGAAGTGGAAGTGGCTGCCAGAGCTGGAGCTGCAGATCTAGAAGAGGCGAGAGGAGACCTCCATGAAGACGTCGTGCCGGGATCACGAAGAACCCGAGCGGCTTTCCGAATCTGAGTTAGCTCTTTCTTCAAGTGAAGTTTGCTCGGATCAGAAACCCGAATTTCCGCCATTGTTGCCCTCTTTCTATGCTTGGAATTTACAGTCAAACAAAGTCAAATCTCAGTGGAGAATTCTCAAAGACAGAGACACAGACAGAGAAAACGACCCCAACCCACATCGCCATTAATCCACAAAACTACATATGCACATCACTTTCTAACAATTAATATATCAGCAAACAATGAAGATTCACATTCACCCTTCGACCATTTCATGCATTTTACTCGCAAATCTTATTGGTCACGAGAAAAAGGTTGGAACTTTGTGGGAAGAAGATGGAGATCTGACAGATAGAAACAAGCACTCTCTCACCTTCAAGCTCAGCTTTCCATTTGACTATATGTGTGTCTGTATGCGTGGGCTATGTTTTGTGTTTTGTTTATTAGTAGGGTTACGCTCCTCAAATTTTGTTTGGGATAATCGCGGAGAAATTTTTGGGTTTTCTAGGAAAATAAAGGAATTGAAATTCGGATGGAAATCTCCCTCCAAAGTTCGCCCCCCGATGTTCCCAATGTGCAAATGACCAAACGCCCAAACACGGGATTCCATTTTCTTCTCTCTTCTTTTTGTCTTTTTAAACAAAGTAGGATTTTTTTTCATTTTATTACATCTAGTTTTATTTTTATTCCAAAAGGTACATTTTTAAAAGGGAGTTTTTGCTTATTTAGCTCAAGGAAAAAATGTAATCACTAATGTAACTTTTTAATTCTTTTTGAATTAATTTTAATGAGCTGAGCCCATTCCGCTTATATGACTGCTTAAAAAAAATAATTAAATTAAAACTTTCTAAAATTAGAAAGCATTTGAATCAATGGCTAATTTCATTTTATTTCCTTTTTCCTTCTTCCTCACGTAAACCGTCCCCTTCCCACCATCTCCTTCTTTCTTCTTCCTTACAAATCGTCCATTTCTCATTTGTAATTTCTGACCACCATGCCCTTGAAGAGAATGACCTCAAAATCATGCACTCCTAACCCCAACCCATTCCGAGGGATCCTTCCAACAAACCAATCCTGTTGGCCAAGAGGGAAACCCCGAAACGTCCCTTGATCATGTCTAGATCGTTGAGCAAGTAATGATCGATATTGAAGCCACAAATAAGGAAGAAATGGGTGGGCAAGGCAACGACGAACAAACCCATGGCGAAGCTGTACCTCTCATAAGTATTTTTGCCCTTGAAACTCTTAATTTTTTTGGTTTATTTGTTATTTTTCATTTGAAATAGGTGTTTAGGTTGATGGATTTTTGTTTGAATTTGTTTTTGGGACTATTTTAATGGCGTATGCCGGTCAAAAAAACTGGATGGGTTCAAGCTATTTGGGAAAGACGAGTTTTGCATCTTAAATTAGGTCAACTGACTTTGAAAAAATGCAGTCAGTCTTTGTTAAAAAAGAGGCAGTGAGTTGAGTGGTAATCTATACTCCACATCGTGACTCCTCGACTGCATCTCGACTAACTCAAATCGAATTTTCAAATAAAGATTAACTGTATGCAGTTGCTGTGAAGAAACGAAGACCAACTGATTAGTCAGTGGACTGACTACCATTGAGTCACTCTGTACCATGGTAGTCAATATGCAAACTAATCAGTTGGTCAAGTAGGGGGACCATTTATAAACGATCGACTAATTAGTCGATGAACCGACTGTAGAGTTGATGCCAATTGCAGGCCAATTAGGATATGTGCTCTACAGCATCGACTAGCCAGTTGATTTGTCGACTAAGGAGTCACACATTAATTTTCAAAGCCCGACGATATAGTCGGTCTGTTTTTTATATTAATTCCATGTTTTATTATTTTTTGTTTAATAATGTTTATATTTCTTGTTATGATTACAGGTATACATTACGAGCAAGTTGTCCTAGTTCTGGGGACTTAAGACGAGCCTAAATCGCTATGTCTACATTGCCAAAGAGAAACTACCCACAAACTAAGAAAAAGATGTGGTTCTTAATTGAGGGAAAGCTAACTAGGTTTTCGATTAAAGTTTTCCATGGTAAGTGGGTTATGGTGCCATGATTGACCGCAAATTCTGACGAAAGAGTCTGTTAAGTGGAAGAACTGTCTTCATGATGAACAATTAGGGGGAAACACTCAGATAAATCTAGATGATATAGCTAAGGGTTTTAGGAAGATGTGTGAGAAGGAACCCACCGAGAAGGAGGCCGAAAAGGGCTATAAAAACGAAAAGAGGAAAAAGAACAAGGGCGACCCACCAGCGAAAAAGGAAAAAAGGGATGACCAAGTAAAGCTTGCCCTTGTTTATTTCCTTGAGGGTATACTGCTGAATGCCGATGCAAAGAAGAATTGCTCGAACTTCTATATAAGCATGGTCGATCATCTCGACGTGTTCAACTCGTATTCGTGGGGCGTAGAGGTGATTGAGACCATGTTGGACAATCTGTTGTCTAAGAACCTTGTTTCAAAGTACCATGAACGGCTGAAGAAGCCAGCCGAGAAGCAGTCGCCCTCCATTAAGGAGACATACACGCTTTTGGGATTCCCATTTGCTTTTTAGGTGAGCAATAATTGTTTGTAATTGTTTGTTGTTAATAACTATTTATTGGTGATGAATATTGATTGGAATGAAATGTATACTAATGCAGATTTGGGCATTTGAAGCCATCCCCTTCCTCGGTAACCTTTGTATGTGTAAGGCTAAGGGAACGAGATTCCCAATATGCCTAAATTGGTCTTGCAGAAAGACTGTGCCCACATTGGAGAAGCTCACAAAGGATTCTTTGGAGGACATGGTATGTATATTTAAGAATTTGAATTTGTACGTTTGAATTGTTTAATAATACATAAATTAACTACAATTGTTCAATTATATAGGTTGTCGTTCATTCAATATTGCATCCTTCAGGGAGGAGTTGGTGATGCCCTACATGCAGGGACCTCCGCGTTTAGGGGATGTTCACAACAAACCTATCGTCGTAATAGAGCGTTTACTGGAGAATGGTGCCACCATACGAGATGGCCACCATGGCCGAGAACCCTCCCCTATTAGGGAGGATGTAGGAGAGGGTCGAGAGGAAGTCATTGGAAAGGCTCCCACAGCTAAGTAGTCTATGCCTAAGGCTGAATGACCACCTGAGGGTAGATTAGCTGAGCTGGAGATGAGGTTGAGATGGTACATTGATGAGGCCGAGTCACAGATTATCCGGCATATTGAGCAGCCCTTGGCTGAGATGAACTGGAATATACAGTTCGTGCTGCTCTTCAAAGGCCAGATGCCTTGGTTGTGAACATCCTTGCACAAGAACACCTAGAGGAAGAGGAAGGGAAAACATCCGTTATTGGGGATGTCCAGGCCATTGACGATAAGCTCACTTACGAGACATCTAATACGGAGGTGCACTTGGAGGTGTTGATTGGAGCCAGAAATGTGTGATTATTACTATATATTTATTAGCATTTATGATTAATTAGGGCTTTAGTCGTTGTGTTAATGCCTTGATTGTTCTTAGATGTTGTGTTCGGTTTCA
>WUAT03039797.1:0-13864 GCA_010015005.3 Ulmus americana
AAAAAAAACTGAAGTGGGCCGAGTTTAGTTTTGTTAATGTATCGGGTTGAGTATTTGAGTTGGGTTTAAAAATTACATATAGCTATAAATGTTAAAAAAAAATACATATATAATTTTATAAAAAATAAATATATTTATTCGGGGCTGAAGATTTTTTTCATTACTATCCCCGGCTCCAGCCCCGACTGGAGAATTTTTTTCACTATCATTTTCGAACCATTTCCTAAATTTTATCTCTCATTTCTGGTTCATTAAGAGTGGGTCCACATGAACTCTTGGCCGAACGGGAAAATTTGTCAACCCTATTTTTGTCTAGTATTGGTTAAAACTTGTAAAAAGGTTTATATTAAGTGATGGTGTCAGAATCAAGTCCTCACTTCATTAACGCCACAAGTTTAAGTCAACCATCCTTGACTTACCATGAACAAACATTTCATGGCCTAAACAATTACCGAATTTTCTTATTAGAAATCTAAAAAATAAGAAAAGAAAATAGCCATGGACATTCCCGTAAAATCAAACCCCCAAAAAGGATATTTTAGTCATTTGGAACAAACGAGCCTCGCCGCCTCAAAGTTGGTATCTTTAATTGTTGACTCGCATCGGAAACGGAGATGCAAGAAATACAAAATCTCGCTCACTTTCCAGTTCTCTCTTCCAATCGTCTTGAAGAGAAGATTTTTAGAGAGAGAGTGGAAATGGAGGAAGGCGACGAGCTCAGCCCGGTAGATGCCGCTTCCGAGCCTGCCATTTCCAACCCTAAACCTGAGCTCGCCGGCAAGCCCTCCAATGGCAGAGAGGAAGGGGAATTATCTTCTGACGATGATAACGTATCGCCTTCCCAAACCCTACCTTAAATTTTGTTTCAAATTCTTTTGTTTGTCTAATTTGATCTTGAATTTGTGTATGTTTTGTATATCCATTTTGTGTGTTGACTCTAATTGCAGTTTGTTTGGATGGTGAGCATATATTTGCGGTTTGGAAAATTTTCTTTTATGTATATAAGGGGTGTGGAATTTGTATGAATGCTAAATAGTTTCGTCTGTTGTTTGATGTGTTTGATTCATAGTATTTCGTTTTTAATTGTAGATTCTTTGTTATTCTTTACTTGTGAGCGCATTGTTGCTGTTCTTTAGTTCTATTTATGTGGTAGTATGTGAGATTTGGAGTTCCTTCTGGTGTTATTGTTTGCTTTTAATTTGAGTATGCTTTTGTTTATTGAGTTGGATCATAGTTTGTATTTACTACTTCCCTTTGTGGACATTACCAATCATATATGTAGTTTCAAGGGTTGTCTTTTCATCTTCTTGATTTGCCTCAGGGGAATCGTGTTCGTTCCGTCTCACAGAGCACTAGTACTGATACAACTCCCGCAGGACCAAATCCAATTTCTCCAGCAAACAAATGTACCCCTGAGCTTCAAGTGGGTAAGTTTATCCAGCCATTCAAACGGAGAAGTTGTTATTTATATAAATTTCCTTAGTATTGGCAAGTGCATATGGGATGCCATTATCAGTCTTCAGTTCCATCCCAAACCACTTGATGCATATCAGGAGCTTTTCTTTGAGTCTGAAAATTTTGAAATCATTCACAGTCAGTCTTGTGCATAAAATATGAATTGCATATGATGATACACAGATGTAATTGCACATATCGAACATTTGTGTGTTTATTTGTTTGTTACACTTTCTTGTAAAATCCTCGCTGTCCTTTGTGTGTGTGTCTTGTCACGTTTTGATGTGATTGAGGTCCATTGTTCCTCTTCTGATATTTACCTGGTTTATTGCTAAATCTTATGCTGCTATCCAGTCCCTTTTTAAGTTTAAATGTACCTTGTATCAAGCTTGTGAATTATAAAAGATCTTTCTTTATATTTGATCTCTGTTTGTTTGACAGGGAAGGCTGTTTCTGGTTATAATTCTGCAGGAAGTGTAGATATTCAGTCTCGAGCACCCATCCAATCTGCTGCTCAGAAGAGTATTGATAAGAACAGGATACCTTCAAAACCTCCTGCACCTGGTGTGTGTGCTCCAGTTGGAGCCACTAGTAATCTTGTAATAAGCTTCTCAGATGATGACAGTGATAGTGATTCTGAAGAGCAAATAAAAGGAAAGGCTTTTGAAACAAAAAGTAATGTAACTGGAGTGGTTGGTAATCAGAAACCTCCTCCTTCCCTTCCAAAACAAAAATTGAACCAACATACTGCCACTGTCGTGCCTAAGAGATCATCATCTTTGAATCCAAGATTTACTCCACCTGTTGTCAAAAACCGTGGTTTCAATTCTAGGGGTACTGGAACCTCTTCAGTCGATCAAGGATATAGAGTGAGAAATTTTAATTCCCTTAACAAAAATCAAGCAAACCGCGAGCGTGGATTTGATCAAGGTATGGGTTTGAACAATAGTAAGCTTCAAGACTTGCGGCAGCAAATTGCACTTCGGGAAAATGAACTGAAGCTAAAGTCTTCCCAGCGTAGTAAAGAAGTTGCTTCGTTCAGGGACGACAGTGCCATGAGCTTGCATAGTGATGCAACTAGGAAACTTGGTGCAAGTTACGCTGAAAGTGTACTGAGAGAACTTAAAGAACCAGAAAAAAAACGTGCAAAAGTCACTGGCTCTTACTCAACCCAGTTAAATTCAGTCGGTCCAGTCGAAGTACCTGTTGGAAAATCTACGTCGCAATTGAAAGAAACAGCAATGGAAAACAATAACATGCAGGGAAAATTTAAGTTTGATCATGGACAGAAAGCAAGTTCTCCGGGTATATCAGAGTCAAGGATAGTTAAATGGCAAAAACAAAAAGACAAACAAGTTGTTGGTGTATCAGAAAATATACCTGTTGGAGTCAAAGATGGTGAACAACTTTATTTTCTTTCTAAGCTTTTCCCAGTAAACACTTTGACCATCCTGACTTATTGGGTTGGTTTTGTTTCACAGGTGCTAAGGCCATTACTACTTGCATTCAGTCTGATGTTAGTAAGCAAATGTATTCTTCCTCCGTATCAAACCCGGCTACAGCACCAGCAAATATAAATTCAATAGTTTTGCTAAATAATCTGGTAAGTTAAGTTTTTGATATACATTCCACACTAGTGATTTAGAGGCTGCTAAGTAACTGGATACCATATAAGGGAAAGAAAAAATGTTTATGTCAGCTACCTAGAAGTCTATGTTATGGTAAAATATGTAATTAAAAGTTATAGTAACTTTATGTTGGATGAGCTCTTTCATAATTCAAATCCATTTTGTGTCTAATGTTTTTAAACTTTACAGAACAATGTGGAGTTGAATGCAGCTAGAACTAGTCATCATCAACCAAGTTCTCTCTTGAACAAAGCGACACCTGGTAAAAATTTAGTCAGAGACAACCATCCTGATGGCTTATCCAGTGACAGGATACCTGAGCCTGCGTTTAATAATATACATCAGGTTTGTTCCCTGGCTATAATTTCAAGTTCAAAATTATTCAGTCGCAACTCTTTCCCCATTGCTAGTAAGTCGGGTTTTTCTTTATTTATCGTTATATATTTTAGGAATCTCTGAACAATGAAAGTCTCTGGAATTGTGTGAGTAATGCAAATGTCTCCGGTGATAGTAACACGAGTTTACAGTCATTGGTTGAAATGGAGGAATCCCTGGACAGGGATCTTGAGGAAGCACAAGAGCACAGGCGCAGTTGCGAAATTGAGGAAAGAAATGCTCTTAAAGCTTATCGTAAAGCTCAAAGGGCTCTGGTTGAGGCTAATGCAAGATGTACTGATTTGTACCACAAAAGGGAATTGTATTCTGCCCACTTGCGATCTTTTATAATTGACAATTCAAACTTACTATGCTCCACAAGACAGAATGAGCAAGTTGGAATTGGAATGGATTACTCAAATAACATGTCTCAGAATATGCACCTGATACCCATACCAAGCCATCAGTTACAGTCTCATTATGGTGGTTATCCACTAGGGTTTGATTCAAATTCTCAATATCTCCACAATGCTCCAGTTCAAACATCGGACAGGCATTTGACTGGACAAAATGCAGGGTCAGAACCATGTAGCGAACCAGATGCTAGTACATCGGAGCCATTGTCTCGCAGGGCCAAGTCTACTGTTAATGGAGCTTCCTCTCCCTTTATTGATCCAAACATCTCAGTAGATGAAGATGACGATACATTTTCATTCGAACATGAAACTGTTCCACCCAGCATTGAGCATCATAAAAAGGACAACAATTTTGAAGATGGGAATGAGGATGTAAATAAGGAATCAAGCAGAAAACTGAACGTTGATAGTGCCCAAGATTCTTTTCTTCTGGAAGCAAGTTTAAGGTCTAAACTATTTGCTAAGATAGGTGCAAAAAACTTGTCCAAGCACAGTGATTCATTTTATGATATCCATACACCTGAGGAACAAGGAACTGAAAATGATGTCAGCAGTGGAAGAACTCAAACAAGTTCAGGTAGTTATCTGTTCTCTAAGAACTCAAACTGAAAATGTAACCAACAGAAACTGTACAGTTTATGCTAAATCATTTTTCCTACCCATAAAACTTAAAGATAAAGGATAATCCTTAAGAGTGTCTGTATGTACTTTGAAATTCAACTGTAGTATTATAAGGATGTAGAACAGGGTATATGTTGCCAGTTAGAGGAGATATCCGTCAGAGCATTAAAAACATAACAGAAATTGTACAGTTGCTAAAACATTTCCCCCCCCCATAAAACTAAAAGATAAAGGATAATCCTTGGAGTAATCTGTATGTATTTTGAAATTCAACTGTTAGTATTATAAGGAATGTAGAACATGATAGATGTTGCCTGTTATACTAGTAACCTGCATGCTCAATGTATACTAGCAATCCCGCTTTTAGGCATGTAGCCTTTCAGCACCTTAAATAGCTAATTATGATTTACTGCTGATAATCCATTATAAAGTCTTATTTATGCCACTGTTGGGGTTGATTCTAGCTTTGTTTTACTTTATCATTATAATTATTAGTTCTATTTTTATTGTTCTTATTCTTAGGACCTGAAAGACAAGAAAGAGGCAACTCTGAGGCTCCTGTGGAGATACAGCATGGCTGCTTTGCTGGAAATAATGGTTTGAACTCTGACTCTGCTGCTAATACCTTGGACAAGGGATCCTCCATCAAGGAATGTTCTCAATTATTAATATCGGAGACTTCATCTCCTAACATCTTGAGGAGTGCCTTTGGTCATTTGAAGGTTATGTTCCCATCTACTTCAAAGGAATGGCAAGCTGGAAACCAACATGATCACTCTAGTGATATTTATAATGAAAAAGGTGCTTGTGTCAAGTCTGACAAAATTCAGTGGAGCAATACTAATGCAGATTCAATGCATGAGACTGTTGCAGAAATATTTACAACAGACATTGGCTCTTATGCCTCTAATGCTGCTGTTGATCCTATCTGGCCACTTTGCATGTATGAACTTCGAGGAAAATGCAACAATGATGAATGCCCTTGGCAGCATGTTAGGGACAACATTAATGAAAATATGAATCAGAATCAGAATCAGCATGATAGTTCTGATAGTAATGGTATGACGATTCCTTTATTAACTATGGAAACATTTAGGGTTTAATTAGGAAATTTACCATACATTTATTATAATAAAAAAGAATACCATGCATTTATATGCTGACTATCTATGTTAGATTAACTTTACATAATTTTTTTTTGTGTGTTGGTGCAGTAAAAGTCCCCAAGTATTGTGGTGTTACAATGCCACCGGCATATATAGTTGGCATAGATACCCTCAGAGCTGATCTGCAGTCGTACGATTCTGCTCTAGTATGGAGAAATCGTCAATGCTGGCAAAAGTGTTTCAGTCTCTCCTTGGCATTATCAAGTTTGTTTCAAAAGGATTTTCCTGGACACGAGTGTCTGTGTGATGGCCGCATAGAGGTCCATGGGAGTTGGAGTAGACAGACATCATATTTCCTGAGTCGATATGGCGGAGTGGTTTGTCTATTCATTCTGTTCTTCCTTCACTATAAACCCTAACATTTCATGCTTCTGCTATAATTTTCATAGCATCTTCTGCTGGTCAGTACTGGCTGATATAGACTCTCTGTTGTTTTGATAACTACCAAAAAAAACTACTATTCACTGCAATTTAATAATGTTTTTAAGCTTACACTTCTAGTTGTACCTATACCAAGAAAAAAAAAAAAAAGTCTTCTTCTAGATGCTAGTCTTCTGCTGAAGAAAATAATTTACATTGTGACGAATGTAGAAAAATATTGCCCTATTAAAGTGTAGAATATATTTTTTATTGTTCTTGTTGAATGTCTTCTGTCTTGTCCTTCCATTATCTTGTTTAAGCTGATTTTTTTATTTTTTTTTTGGTTTCTGTCATGGTGTCTACCTAGAATCAACTTAAAGAATCATTGGCTGATAAAGATCACGTGCTGGAGACAGCTATTTTAATTTTCAATCAGGAGGTTGACAGATTTGAGGGATTTAAAAAGGTAACATTTTTGGTGCTTATATCTGGATAATAACCATATGGAATTACATTCAGAATCTTCACTACCTGTCACCTTAAACTTTGAGTTTTGCAGGCTCTCCCTTTGTTGTCTCGAGCTCTTGAGGCAGATCCAAATTCTGTAATTCTCTGGATATTTTATCTTCTTATCTACTATAGCAATATCAACTCTGTAGGGAAGGATGACATGTTCTCCTATGCGGTATGTTATTTCATGAGAGTTAAGAAACATATTTTCTTGATTTCATTCAAAGAAAAAATAATAGAAAATCATTATATTAAAACCGCTTTTTACCAAGTGTTCAAGCTAGGAGGCATATTTCTTATAAAGTATGTCCTTTTCATTTTCTAACATTGAATCTTTTCTATGGAAAACAACTTCTCTTGTTCTTCAGGTGAAATACAATGATGGATCTTTTGAACTCTGGCTTATGTACATCAACAGTCGGATGCATATTGATGATCGGTTGATTGCATATGATGCTGCTCTCTCTGCACTTTGCCGACATGCTTCTGCTTCTGACTCTGATGGGAATGCTAGCGCTTGCATCTTAGACCTGTTTTTGCAAATGATTGACTGCTTGTGCATGTCTGGGAATGTTGAGAAGGCTATCCAAAAAAAATTTGAACTCTCTGCTGACACAGTTTCCAATGAGCCTGCTTCTCTGTTGCACTTTGATATACCCAAATGCCTGACTATTTCAGACAAATGCATATTCTGGGTTTGTTGTGTGTACTTAGTTATTTACAAAAAACTACCAGGTCCTGTGACCAAGCAATTTGAATGTGAGAAGGAACCCTTGGAAATTGAATGGTCTTCCATTCATTTAACAGATGATGAGAAGCAAAGGGCCATTAAGCTGTTCGAGAAAGGAGTGGATGATGTTGATTCATTCATGAAAACTGAACCAATGATGAGTGATACTTCTCTGAGGTCAGCACATTTTCTGGCCATTAACCACGTCAGATGCATGGCAGCACTTGACAATTCAGAACATGTGAGAAATTTGTTGGATAAATATGTTGAATTATATCCTTCCTGCTTAGAACTGATTTTAATATCAGCACGAGTGAAGAAACGAGATTTTGGGGATCCTAGTTTTGTAGGTTTCGAGGAAACCCTTGGCAATTGGCCTAAAGAAGTCCCAGGTATTCAGTGTATTTGGTATGAGTATGCTGAATGTGCTTTCCAGAATGGAAGACGTGAGGTGGGGAAAGAACTCATGGAGCGCTGGTTTCACACTGTTGGGAAAGTTCATTTTCAAGAAAATGGAATGGAAAATGCTAAAGCAGATGGGTTGCTAGAATCAGCTTCAAATTCCATTCTTGAAACACCTCTTGATCAGATTGATCTAATGTTTGGATATCTTAATCTTTCTCTCTATAAGTTGCTGCAAAATGATCACATTGAGGCTCGGGTGGCTGTTGACAAGGCATTGAAGGCTGCTATTCCCAAATATCTTAAATATTGCGTGAGAGAGCATGCCATGTTTTCTCTTAATGATGAGTCACTATTGAAGGAGAATGCTTCTGTTAGTGGCATCAAGAGCATTTTGGAGCGTTACATTGGGGACACTAGGACTTTTGGCGACAATCGGACTTTATCTTGCCCTGAGCCTTTGCCAAGAAAATTTGTTGACAAAATAAAGAAACCAAGAGTGCGGCAGCTAGTTACTAATCTGTTTGCTCCAGTGTCACCCGATTTTTCTTTGATAAATTTGGTTCTTGAAGTATGGCATGGACCATCTCTCGTGTTTGAACAGTTCAGTGATCCAAAGCATCTGGTGGATTTTGTTGAAGTTATCTTGGGCATATGTCCATCCAACCATGAGTTAGCAATTTCTGTCTGTAAATTGTTAAGCAGCCGCAAGAATTCTACCGAAGCTGCTTCTTCCGGTATGCTGTTCTGGGCAGGCTCCAACCTGGTCAGTGCAATCTTTCATGCCGTTCCAATTCCACCAGAGTATGTGTGGGTAGAAGCTGCCAGTGTTTTAAGTAACATCAAGGGTGGTGAGATCATTTCTGAGAGGTTTTACAGGAGAGCTTTATCGGTATATCCATTCTCTGTTAAGTTGTGGAAGTCCTTTCATATCTTTTCCATGACTACAGGTAAGGGCGACAACATTGTTGAAGCAGCAAAAGAAAAGGGTATAGATCTTGTTTCTTAAATCTGATTAGATTTTATGAGGTAGGATCAATTTTTTTTTTTTTTGGTCGAGGTTTCGAGGTCAGTTTTGTTTTCAAATGCTTTTCCGGAGGTCTCGGTTTCGAGACGTCGAAGTGCTTGGATTGCTCATCCTGGGGAGTTCATGTTTGCTAACAGTAAGTTGTGAATTGTAATTGTGAAATTTAGGAAGAGATCAGGCTCTTGTACAGGACAGGAATATAGTATTTTTGCTTACACAGGACAGGAATATTGTCCAAAGAGGCAAATAACTAGGCAAGACTGATGAAGATTTCTTGGTGAAGAACATGATAATTGATGATACAAGTAGATTTTTTTATGATTTGTCTTTTTGTCCTTTTAGTTTGAATAGTTTCTTGAACGGTATGTGGATTGAACTGTAACAAACATAGATTGTTGTACTTTGAAGCATATGAAATATATGTTTGGTAACTTGTATTGATTGGTATTTTTTCTCGGGAAGCATTTTGATTTTGGATATTGTTGGGTATACGAGTCTATTTGCAACACAAATGCTAGTATTTTTTGGATTCGGACTCGATGTATTGTTTGAAAATTAATTATTTCTTTAATATAATTACTTTTTATATAATAAAAAAAATGCTAATTGTTTTTAAAGTTTGAGTCGGCGATTTATTTATTTTTTTAACACACCTCTCACGAATTGGAGTCTCAGTTGACTTACATATTTCTAGAACAATTTTTTTTTTTTTTTTTAATAAAAAAATGATATTTTTTAATAGAGGTGACTGGTGTCAAAGCGGCCCGTCAAAATTGAAGCTCAAAGGGCTAATGACCGGGCTTAATCTAGCCTATTTAATTAATGAGCCGGTTGGTTTAGCCTATCATGCGAAAATAAAAGTGGGGGAACTACAGGAATGCCCCTAAAATGAGGCATCAAAACATTTATACCCTTGTTTCACATTCATTACATATGTGCCACTTTTTTACCTATTTGATCCTTCTATAAAATGACAAATTACAAAGAAATTTAGAGACTAAAATAAATAATCCTAAATATAGAAAGATAAAAAAGTATTTTACAAAAAAATAAAAAAGAGATACAAATAAAATTATTTTAAAACAAATGTGCAAATGTAATGTGTTAGAAAAAAGGGGGTATACGATGTAATTTCCTCCCTCCTCTTTCACATCATTATTACTTTTAAACCCAATGTTTTTGTGATATATATATGTAAAATCTAAACCATAAAAATAGGTGACAAATTTCTGACCAGCAAAAGGAAAAGGAGCTAAAGCTTAGCATCTTTATCATTTGTTCTGTCATGCTTGGATTTTAAGTTATTATTACTTTTTGGTTTGATTAGGGATTGGAAACTTGGAATAAACAAATAAAGAAGGTTGATTTTGGCTTTTGGGGATTAACTTTGGGCATACAGTAACATTAATTAGGCTCTTTTTTTCTAGCAAGTAGAATCCTAAGCATAACTATTTATATGTCTTCTACTACTATATATATATATATTCAGGTGGTTCTACAATACACACAGCACAATAAATTTTTTTGTGATAGCACAAAAATAATCTAGACCGTTAATTATTGATCTAATGATCGTAATTAAATGAATCATAGTCAAATTACAAGAAAATCTTTTTAACTACAACTATTAGATAAAAAATCAACGGTCTAAATTGTGTTTGTATCAATACATATAATTTTGTTGTGTGTATTACACAAGGACCCTCTATATATAATATTTTATATTTATGGGTGACCCTTTTTATTATTGGCAGCTAACTCTTATAGTGTAATTAGTTTATTAACCAAGCTAAACATGTGTGTTACAGAAAAACCGAGAAGACTTTTCTATTGTAATTAACACACAGCTCTTTTACTATTACAATAAAATAGTTTTAGACTATATATTTATATATAAACAAAGGTCAAAAAGAATTTAGAGAAGAATGTGACCAAAAAAAAAATACATATATTAATTTAATTCATTGGATAGAATGAGGGAAAAAGAAAACAAAAACAAAAGAGCAAGAGTAAAAGAAAATCTTAAAAATTAAATAAAATTTATTAAACATATATTCTAAGCCAAAACATGCAAATATACATACATTCACAAAAATCTACATAAACTTAAGGGAAAGAAAAAAAAAAAAAAACTCCCACACACATATCTGAAATATAATAATAGAAGCTAATCTTGTTGATCCATAACATCTACACTAGCAGCACAAGACAAGCAGCTTCTGAAAATTCCAAACAAAGCAGAGCAAGAAAATTCCTTGACTTTCCCAAGAAACAAACACCTATTTTTCCTCTCCTTGCTCTTTTGTTTCTTCCCACGAACCATTTTGTCCATAACTCTCCCAAAACATTTTTGGGTTTTCTCCGGCATGGTCTCTTTCTTCGAAAACTTGTAACTTCTGAGGTACATTTGCCTACAAGAGATGGAATCCACCACCCTAGGGTGGCCATGCACGCCGCCTTTGCAGCCTCTAGAGCTCACGGACCTCACAAACTCCTTGTCGGATTCCGGCCACTTGTAGAGGTTCACGTAGGTGGCGCGGACCGGCACGCGGGGGTCACGTGCGTCGTTGACACAATTTGATATGCAAACGGAGCTCATTTTCTCTTTTACTTCTCTGGGGAAGAGACTCAAAGTTTGAGTTCTTTTTTTTTGTGTTCTCTTTGGGGGTTTATATATTGGGACAAAGTTGGACCCAAAAAGTAACCTATAAATAAAGAAGCTAAAGAAGGCTTAGATTGCAAGAAAAGATAAATAGCGGTAGAAATATAGAGAGGGGCAAATGGCGATGGTGGGTTTGTTATTAGTGGGGATTTGATGATTTGGAATAATTAGTAATCACAATGTTTCTTGTCATTTTATGTGTGCTTTTAGGCATGAATTAGATGGCCTAAATTAAAGCTTATTTTGAAATTCCGAAAATGCCCTTGTAAACATTTATCTTTGGAGAAAAGGTCAGCAGAGGTCGAATTCATTATCAAAACTACCTTATGATAAATAGTTTCCAAAATGATAATTTTTAATGAGAATAAAGTGATGAATTTTGTTTTCCTCTTCAATATAAATCCAATCGGTACAAGTTTTTCATCTCAACTAAAGTTCGGGTTTGTTGTCAACAGAGATTTAAAATTTCTGACAGTAAAAATAGTTGCAATGACAATTTCTAGCGGCTCGTGTAATAGCTATAGGTATCAGTTAGGGTTGATTTTGGTGACTATAAAAAATATGTGTTACAAGATTTTCAATGAACTATTTTATATTAAATTTCATCAACAATACAAATGTCAAACACTGCTATTTTTTAAATATTTTCAAGTTATATGGGTATTTTTGGTAATCTTTACCCTTATCTTTACAAGAGTTGTCAAGGATAAATTGGTCATTTGATTAAATTACAATATGGTCCTTAGAGATCACACGTGTTAATCGTGTATCGTTTTGTTTTTAGTTGTGTGTATGATTACGTTGTGTATCATTTGATTTTACTCTGTCAAAAATGGGGTTCTTATAACAGGTTCTAGGTGGTGGAAGGTGTGTCTATCTGTATCAATTGTTGGATTGAAGTTTATTAATTTTTATTATTATTATTTAGGTTCTATTAGAGTATAATTAAGTAACATTGATTGATCTTAATATAATCTTTCTTAGAATTAAAACAAGACATCACATGAGGATATCAATGCTGTAATTTTGAATCATGAAAGGCCATTATGATAACAAAATTAGGAAGAGAAAATATATATATATATAATTACAAAAGAAAATGAGGCTCAATGACTAGGCTTATTATGGAAAGGCTTAACTATCCAAATGCCTCCCAAACTTTATTCCATTTTATAAGTTCTCTTCTAATATTTTTAAATGATTTTTTAACTAACCAAAATTTTTGTTTTGTAATTTAATGGACAGAAATAATAACGGCGTCAGTTTCAAATAAACTTTCTTATTCAACGACTTAAATGCCTCCTAAAATTTCTCCTACTTTACAAGTTGCCTCATAATATTTCAAAATATTAATTTGTAAACTTATTAGTTCATTTAATTTAATTTTTATTATAACTTTATCTTTTAATTTCTATTATTAATATTTATTTTTTAACTTCTTTTCATATTTACAATTCTATATAATTTAGTAAGTTAAAAAAAATATTTTACCTAATTTATTAAGAAAACATATTTTTAGGTAAAATGTTATTTTTAACTTACTAAATTATATAGAATTGTAAATATAAATGGAAGTTAAAAAATAAATATTAATAATATAAATTAAAATATAAAGTTATAATAAAAATGAAATTAAATGAACTAACAAGTTTACACATTATAATTATCTATAACTACTTCGTTAAAAACCTTACCAAGAAAAATCCAATGGGATAAAAATTGGGTAAGAAAAAAAAAACAGTACAGTTAAATTGAAGAAATGATATTGTACATTATATAAAACAAAAAACCTATTACGTAGAGATCAATTATCATCTTCAATTACTTATTTGAAATTACAAATTTGTCCCTTCCATTATCATGTGCATCTCACGTGGGACGAAAAAACTGACGTCATTACAAATTTCATCCATTAAGTCACAAAACGGTAAATTTGACTAATTAAAGGGCTATTTTGAAATATTAGGAAGCAGTTATGGATAATGGTAACTTGTAAACATTTTAGTTCATTTAATTTAATTTTCATTATTACTTTATCTTTTAATTTTTATTATTAATATTTATTTTTTTAACTTTTTTGTTTTATATTTTTTTATTTACAATTAGGTAAAATATTATTTTTAACTTACTAAATTACATAGAAATGTAAATATAAAGAGAAGTTAAAAAATAAATATTAATAATAGAAATTAAAAGATACAGTAATAATGAAAATTACATTAAATGAACTAATAAGTTTACAAATTACCATTTTGAAATATTAAGAGGCAACTTGCAAAGTAAAAAAAATTTTGGGAGGCATTTGAGTCATTAAGTAAAAAAATTTGTTTGAAACTGACACTGTTACTATTTCTGTCCATTAAGTCACAAAACAGAAACTTTGACTGATTAAAAGGTCATTTTGAAACATTACAAAACAACTTGCAAAATCGGAAAAAATTTAAGAAGCATTTGTATCATTAAGTCTTATGAAAAATACACAAATTAGTATTAATCAAGATGGATTTAAAAA
>WUAT03040126.1:0-13850 GCA_010015005.3 Ulmus americana
GAAATTATAAGGACTAATTTATAATTAATTAACGAGTCATCATAATTCTTTAAGATAACACCTTTGACCATAACTTAAAAATATTACAAATAAACCCCTGTAGGAAAATTTATTAGTTTTCCTAGCATTTCCAATTATTCTTTTAACTATAATGACCTATTTGTAATTACTTCTAAGTCTCTATCAAACCTAAAGGTTTCACCTTTAACCTTTTTTCTTAGAAAATTTTACAAATAAAACTCTTTAAGGCATTTTATAAATTTCTATTAACAATTCTTTTTAAACATATTTAGGTACTACATTTTAAACATTCGTTAAATCCATTTTTCCATAATTTCTTAAAATTAACATCTCAAGTCTAATCTTGAAAATTACTACCATTTAGAAATTCTCATAAAAATAAAATTTATTCATTTTATTATTATTATTTTTTTCCAAGCTTAATTATACAAATATACTAAATTAAATTTACACATTTATTATTTATTTACTCACCTATTTATTTTATTTATTCATTATCTATACTATTTTGTCTCTTTAACTAAAATAGGCTAAGCCCACTATATCTTATTTCCTTTAACAAAAACCAAAATCCATTCAACTTAATTAACAATTTGGCCCATTATACCAAATGCATTCTAAATCTTTAATTAAATGTTTTGTTTTAAGCTAGAGCCAAATACACTTTAAATCTTTAACCAAATGCATTTATTTAATTATTTTTTTTTATTTTTTTTACTTTATTAAAATGCAACCTAGACTCTATCTTATACCATCACTACATCTTCTTCTTCGTTTCTTTCTTCATGCCACGCAGCACCACGACGCCACAGGCCGGCCAGTCGACCACCGCCGCATCACCCTCGCTCGGCACCGATTGCTTCCTACCGTGGTCCGTTCGCCAGCGCTGTCGCTTGGAGCTGCGAGAAGCAGCTTACTATACATGCCGAAACAGAGCAAAAAGCTCATGCCCAGCTAGTCGGCGGCGGTTCCGCCAGCCGCCGTTGTTTTCCTCAACTCCATTGCCACCTTGAGCTTCATCACGAAGTTTAAGTCTCGATGGTGTGTTTCTCCGCCCATGGCTAGCCCCGGAGTAAGGATTACCATGGAAGCTCTCTCTCTTTCTCTCTCTAACTTATCTCTAACTTTTACCCCTCTAACTACCATCTTACAATACCAAGCTATTGCAAACTATCAAAACAAAGAGGAGATATTAGAAATCTTACCCAAATGTTGGCCAAGTTCGTCAGTTTCTTTCGCCGGAATCTTCCTCTCTTTTCCTTCTTCGATTCCTTCTCCCTCTTTATCCCGTTTCTCTTTCTTTACTCTAAAGGCTTTCTCTTCCCAGTCAGTTTCTACTTAGTGCACCGTCTTAAAAATGCACTCACTAAAACGGTGCCACCGACTTATTTTTTTTTTTTTTAATCCACCAACTTAGTATCTAGTATATGTATATAGCTTTTCTGTTGCTTGTGTGTGTGTGTATATATATACACTTTTTTTTTTAATTAAAGAAGATAGAATATGGATGTGGGTAGTGTAAATGGGCTCAAGCCCAATAAGAAAACCAAATGTTTTGGCCTCAAAATAAATCTAAATGGGTTTTAAGCCCATTTAATATTTATATTAACATTATCACTTTTTAAAAGAAATATCAATTAATTTAATTTAAATAAAATTAATTTGATCATTTATTCATAGAATCGATTCTTTAAAAATATTCATGTATTTACTATTAAATTCAAAGCAATCTAAATCAATCAATTTAATTTAATTAATCTCATTTTATTTTCGTCTTTCAATACCAATTTCTATTTAATTAAACCTTATTGTGTCCAATTAATCTGTTCAACATTTAGACATATAAGTTGGCCTTTAGAAATATTTACACATTTTAGCCAAATATAATTTTAGTAATTTCCCCTCTAAACTTTCAGTCTGATGCTTTGATTATATTCATTCTTTATTTAACAGTCACAAAGCATCATGATATGTCATTTTATATGACATTAACACCACAATTATATTCGTAATTACTTATGAATTTAAAACATCAATACGGTACGACTTTGCCGTAAAATCATTTCCTTAAATAGCTGTTTAATTTAACAGAACTAATGACGTGGATTCTCGGAGTATCACAGGTTGAAGTTGAGTCTTCCAACTAATGCAACATCCATTAAGGTAGAAAACATAGGCGGTAGTTAATCTCCTATTGTCTTTGTTTCCTGCATAATTTCCATCCTTCTTCTCATAGATCAAACCAGTGTTAGATGTCCCTTTAAAGTACCTAAATAGCCACTTGATAGCTTCCCAATGTTTCTTTCATGGGTTGCTCATAAACCTGCTCAAGACACTCACAGAAAAATACAAATCTGGGCTTGTACTCACCATCGAGTACATTAGTGAACCAATAGCATTAGAATATGGAATTTTAGTCATCATTTCCTTTTCTTCTTCAATTTTAGGACTTAGACTATCATCAAGTTTGAAATGTCCAGCAAGCAATATTCATACCTAGTATTTTCTTAGCTCTACCTAAATATTTCGTCTTAAACTCAGTAATAAGTTCCTTTTCAGTTTTATGATGTTATCCAAGTTTTTACGTGTTAGAAGCATATCATCGAATATATTAATAACATAGTCATATCTTCTATACTATTACCTTTATAGTATAAAAATGTATTATAATGATTTTTATTATAACCAATACCTATAACAAAAGAGTCAAATCTTTTGTTCTATTGCCTTGTTGATTGTTTGAGGCCATACAAAGATTTCCTTAATTTGCAGACTAAATCATTTCCATCACTTGTTGATTCAAATCCTTGTGGTTACTTCATGTAGATATCTTCCTCTAACTCACCATGTAAGAATGTTGTTGTCACATCCATCTACTCCACCAGTCGAATTGAGCAACCAGAGACAAGACTAATTTGATAGTATTGTATTTTACAACTGGTGAGAAAACTTTAGTGTAATCCATACCTTCTCTTTGTGTAAAACCCTTTGTTACCAGTTGTGCCTTGTGCTTCTTCTTGTCTTATGCTTTAGTTCCCTCTTTGAGCTTGTAAATCCACTTACAATCAATGAATTTCTATTTTGGTGACTTTTCAACTAATGTACATGTTTTATTCTTTGATAAAGAGTCCATTTATGCTTTCATGGCTTTCTTTCAATCTTTAGAAACTGTGCAGTTCATAGCTTCTTCAAAGCTTTGAGGATCCTAGTGTTCCATTCCTTGTGCAAGATATAGAAAAAAATGAAATAATATTTGCAAAACCATATCTCTCAGGAGGTCTGATGTTTATTCTCTATCTATCTCTTATCAATTGGTAGGTATCTGTTGAAGCTTGAGGTTCTTGTGAATCAAATTGTTCTTCTTCATGTTGATCTTCTCGTGGTTATTCAACTTATCTAGTTGGTTCTTGCTTTACCTCAGGATCAACTTCTATAACAACTCTGTTAGATGATGATGTTTTGTCATGATTTGTATTAATTTCTACTTGCTTGCTTAAATCTGCAATAGGGTTAGTAGTAGGCATATATAAAGAAATAGATGTTCGTTGAATATGACATCCCTACTAACAATTAACCTTGCCCCTTTTGACTCTAAGGACCATAGTCTATAACCTTTCACACCTTTACCATATCCCAAGAAAACACACCTGGTAGATCTAGGATCTAATTTCCCTTTCATATTGTGTGCATATATTGCATAGCCAAATGTTTTCAAATTTCCTAAATTAGGAGGTTTTCCTATCCAAACTTCCTCTGGAGTTTTGAACTCAATAGCATTAAACGGTGATCTATTCACTAGAAAGGTTGATGTTAATAAGGCTTCCCCACAAAATGGTTTTGATAAGCCAGATCTTACTAACATGCATCTGACCTTATTTAGTAATGTTCTATTCATCCTTTTAGCTACACCATTTTGTTGGGGTGTATATCTAATAGTCTTATGTCTTTCTATGCCATTTTGCTCATAAAATATATTAAACTCATCATTACAAAACTCAAGGCCATTGTCAGGTCTAAGTGTTTTTAACTTCTTACTTGTATGATTTTCAATCAAATGTTTTAGCAAATAGGTCCATACTTTTATAGAATAATGGCCTATTAATGAAAGAAAATAAAACTTCCCTCCATGAGTAGATGTTCGAGTTGGTCCCCATAAGTCAGCATGAGCATATTCCAATATGTTCTTTGAGTTGTGTGAACCTAATTTGAAGCTTAGCTTTTGTTGTTTGCTTAGAATACAACTTTTACAATGTTCCAGCTTTGTAATCTGATCTCCTTCCAATAAGCGTTGCTTAGTCATCACTTGAAGACCTTTCAAGCTCATATGACCAAGTTTGTTATGCCATAAATCTGTATTGTCCTTTTATGCAATTAAGCTGATTCTACTCTTACTAGGAGCTATGGGCGTTTCCCCTTGCAGTTCATACAAGCCATTGTTTCTCTTTGCTTTAATTGCCACCATTGAACCTTTTGTAACCTTCCGCTTTGTAGCTTAATCCTGAACAATCCAATTGCCCTAGAGATATTAAGTTCTTCTTTTACCCTGGAACAAATCTAACCTCTTAGAGTTCTAATAACCCCATCAAACATCTTGAATTTTATCTCACCAATGCTAGTAACTTCACAAGTTCTGTTGTCACATAGAAACACCAACCTCCATTATAATCTCTGAAGTTATAGAACCATTCTCTAACATGACACATGTGGAGTGTACATCCACTATCCATAATCCATTTGGTAATTCTTTGAACTGTTCGAACATTTAGAACATCTTCAAAGTTAGCTTATCCACTTGCAATAGCAGAATTAACATTTTCTTGAGGTTTTTGTTTCTTTTCATCTTAGATCCTCTTTTTGCAAATTCTTCTCAAATGCCCTTTCTATACCACATTAATAGCACTTTCTATCTCCACTCTTACCTTATGATTTTCCCCTACTTTGGTTTCGACCCTTGTGATAGTTCTTCTTGTAAGGACTTCTTCCTTTTCCATTACTGTGTTACCATTGCTAGACTTATCTTTTCTAGTCTTAGTTTCAAAGTCTTTAGATCTAATAGCAGTTATGACTATGTTATAATAAGGGAATCCCTATCATATTTTATAGCAGTTCTAACTTCATCAAAAGAATTTGGTAATGAGTTTAGAAGGATAACATAAACATCATCATCATCAAATTTCTTTCAAGTATTTCCAAGATCTAACAAAATCTTATTAAAGTTATCAAGATTATGTTTTATGGTCTTACCAGTATGCATCTTAAAGCAAAAGAACTGTTCTAAAAGATAGATTTTGTTAGGAAGAGACTTTACCAAATAGAGTTCATCAAGCTTCTTCTATATCCCTGTTGTTGTTTCTAATCCATCTACTTGTCTAAGAACATTGTATGGGGAAGGCAAGCAGAAGAAGGGGAAAACAAAGGTGGATTACGAGTATAACATGTCGGCTTTGGTGTCAAGGTTGGACAAATGTGTTAGTTCCGAGCAATCCAAACAGTTCGGCCCACTGGAAGAGTTAATGTGTCAGGTTGTAGACATTGTTTCCGAGCTACCCGATTTGAGCAAGCAGCAGATTGTTAATGCGTTTGAGTTTTTTTCGGGTTAACACAGATGCTCAGCCACTTTTTCTTAGGATGCAAGTGCGTTTTAGAAGCAGCTACATTCGATCAGTTGTACCGTAAACTTTATGGATTATTTTTATTATTATTATATTGTTGTGATTTGTTAGAAGCACTTATTAGATGAGTACGTCATTCATTCGGGACTTAGTACTACATAAGACATTTTATCGGCTTACCATTTTCATGATTAAGAGTAATGTAGACAATTGCAGTTTGTATGTGTACTATTAGTACAATTACGAATTTACATGTGTATTTGATATGGGTTGCATGTTAATTAAAAATAAATAAATATATTACATATTTATATTTAATTGACTAGTACAATGTATCTAAATAGTAATAAAAAATATATGTTTTGTATACAACTTAGAGAATTATTTTTAATTATAAGAAAAATATACTTTATTTAATACTTCAAAATCATTATTAAAATTAAAATAAACAAAAAGAAAGAATTGATGAGTTTTTCTTTTATAAACTTCACAATTATTTATTGAATAAGGTATTATGGCTTCATTATTGTGTGAATTTTATATCTAATATAATAAAGCATTATATGTGATTTATTTCATGATAATATAAATTTTGTATACTAAATTATGTATTAAATAGTTAATTTAGATAAATATATATATATTTTCGTTGATCACTCGGATTAAATTTGAATATAAAAATATATAATTAAAATTTCATTTACTATTAAATTAAATTGAATCCAAAATTTTAAAATCCAATTAACATTAGATCGGATTTAACGTCTTTACAACAGGTTTTGGGTTAAATCGGTTTTCAGCCCCCCAGGTTCAATTGTAGTCAAGCGGGCCATAAAAACCCGATCCAATTTCATGTTTGGCAGGAGAGAAAGAAACTAGGAAAGTGATTTTGGCAAAGAAGACGACGACAGAAAACCGGTTTCAGCAACTAGAAAGCCATGGACGAGCACGAATTTCGACGCCTTCTTGACCTCTTCCCCGTCGTCCGATCCCGCGATTTCGTTGTAATCACTCTAAACTCACTTTCTTAATCCTTGACGTAACGAAGACATCGATTGACTCCACTTTACTGTTCCAATTTTTTCTTTTAATCAAACCCAAATTTTTTGTTTAATCATAGTCTTTTTTGGAATACGCTATCTAGAGCTCATCTGGGTTTATGAGAAATTGGTGAAAATTGTGTAGCAATGCTTCCCCTTCTTGTTTGGGTCTTTTGTTCACAATCCCATTTGAATTGTTTGGCTTTTATTGTGAAGATTTTGTTACTAAGGTTTCTATAGTGAATGGAGTTTTTCAGATTAGATATTTGTTACAGTTTTAAGCTGGCATTTAAATTGGGATTTTACATGAAAGTTTATGATTTTGTTGAGATTAAAAAGTAAAGTTAGAAGGGGTCATGGTGATAGAGAATGCAACCTCTGAGGCCATGCAGATTTTAGTAGACCAATTTGATATCTAGATGTTACTACTGCTACTTGTAAAAGACAAAATAAATTTATATCACTTGCATATTAGAGTTGTAATACTAGGAGGATGAAGGAAGAGCTGTAATGTTTGTTTTACAAACTTGATTTCATTTTTTCGTGTTCAAGTTCCACGCATTTTTGTTAGAATCCAGGGTCTTTTAGTTTGCCATATGCTGTGCTAAGATGAAACATTCAAAGTGGTGTGATTGATTTATATAATAGCTTAGTGAGAGGTTAATTCTAGTGGAATTGCGTAAAGTCTCATACGTGTCCTATTTTGCTTTTAATTGTTTTGACCTATTTTTGTTTCTTTTAAGGAGTCTTGCATACATTTGATATGTTCTTGAAACTTTTTTTTTTTTTTAATTGAATGATGTTCCAGGCTGAATCGGAATCATCAAGACAATCAACTTCTAGGTCATCACAGAACGAAGGGGTACTGCTGAACCTGTTGTTAATTTTTTCATTGTGTGTATGTTTATGTGTGTGTGTTTGTTTTTGTTGTTGTATTGATTTTTTTAACATAGTTTTATGATTTTATAACAGATAAAAGATTGGCAAGATGCATGGGAGGAGGGAGATAGCAATAAAGGACTTGATCAACATGGTATGCGACCCATGCAAGCTTTGATCTACCTAGGATAGGATAATGGGATTTCTAATGGTTGTAAAATGTATATCATATTGCTTTGGCTTGATGATCTCTGCGACCCTACCTTTACCTCCAAATAAGCATACATGCACCACTCTTTCGTAACAGTTCTAACATATCTATGATTAACTAAGGACTTGGGTATGGGTCTAATGTTGGATTGTGTCCCGTTGTAGGCTCTGTTCTTCTCTTATGTTCTTTCACGTATTTGAAGTCTCTAGTAACAATACCCTCACTAGTGTCATGTCCTATTAACACAAATATCAAAGTAAGGATTTCTGTATGCAGTTTTTGGATGCACTCGCTAAGACACCAATTTTCTAATTTCCAACCCTTTTTGTGTTTGTGTGTGTGTGTGTGCGCTTGTGTGTGTATGGTGGAGATAATTTGTTTTTCTTGAAAAGGAAAACAAAAATTACTGAAAGTGCTATACTGTTTCATGGAACAGGAAAATAATTGTTGGTTGCTGTTTTAATGATGGCTATTTTCGAATTTGGTGATTATCTAAATTAACTTTTTCTAGGAGCCATTTGATATGGATGAGAATCATTTTTCATAGTTTCTTCATATACTTTAAGGTTTTATGTTTCTTCTTTTTCTTCAAGCATCTATTTGTTTGTGGATTGTTATCCTCTCTTCTTTTTCAAGTATACGTATCTGTTTCAGATTACCTAAATGTAGGCAGTTATTAAGGTGGGGAGGGCATTGATGCGTTATTGCTAAGATGTTTTTTTAACTATTTGGTTTATGTATACTAATACTACAAGTCTTACCTATATTTTTCATGTGGACATCGACAGATGCATTTTGGAGGAAGCTAAAGTTGGCTGCTGAAAGAAAGGTTTGTCTGGGTTGCAAATGTTTGCTAATTGTGGGATTTTGAATGTTTTGACATTTCTTAGTTTATTACCAGTCCTTGAGTGTTTAATATTCTTGGTGATACATGTTGCAACTAGCGAGTGCTAGACGAACCCAGCTCCTCAAGTTCGAGACATGAATACTCAGATATTTATATATCTCTTTATGGGCTTATTAATATATCACACATATATTTAAATGTCATGGTTCTCTATGTCTGCATGTAAGATTGAGAATAAGAAAATTTACAGACATTCTTCTTCACATGTGAGTAGCAAACATAATTCTTCCATAGGAATTAGGATGAAGGGTATTTATTGTGGATATAATCATATCTCATCTAGCGATGATGATGATGAGGATGAAACATGATTGGAACGGTCCTTGGAAGATATCAAATTTTCCTATCTAAGATAGAAAAAGATACGTGAAACATTCTAAACAAAAACATGGAGGAGAAACTAACTACAGTGCTCAATTGTTTAGGTTGGAGCAGCAGAAGCAGAGAGATTTTGCGAGACCTTCCAGCGAATTCATAGTAAACTTGTATGTATAATTATACATAATCTCTAAGACTACTTTTCCTTTCACTTTTATTTTGGACACTGATGCAGTGAATGATTTCTCACATTTCTATTTTTCAATAAATTTCAGGTTAATGAAGAACTGAGTCCAGATGCGGCCCGAAATTTCCTCAAATTCCCAAAGAATCCGAACTAATAGTTTTCCCATTTATTCTGCATTTTTCAACAAGAGCACCCCTAGTTTGCGTGCAAAGTTTATGTATGTTCGGATCAAATTGTAGACTTGCAAAACATTCCATAATTTAATTCAAAGAAAAACGAGAATTTGTAATTCAATTTCATGCTAGTGTTGTTTGGTGTAGACATCTCTAGATTAATCTTTTTCTAAACGAATACACTAGGAAATTGAAATGTTATTTGGAACAAATTTTTATGTAAACTTTATCATCATTTCAACAATGCTCTTATTAATATATATGTGCCTCCATATATTATATCAGTTTGTATGTATTACAAATAGCCATTTGAAGTTAACTTGGGATAGTATTAGTTATAATTCATAAGCAATCGATTTAAGGGAAAAGATGGCAAGAGGCCCTTCAATTTTAGTTATCCAAAATGATCCTTCAATTTCAGTTATCCAAGATGGTCAATTTTTGACAATTTTGTCTTTAATGTGAAACTAATATAAGTTTATCTCAATGAATTATGATTATTTTGGTGGTTGTAGAATGTATGCTTTACAAGCTTTCCAATAAGCTATATTATATCAAATTTTATCGACAATAGAAGTGTCAAATATTGCTATTTAAGAATATTTAAGAATTATATAGATTATTTTGGTACTAAAATCTCAATTGTAAGGCCACTAATGATGTTTACCCTAAATTTAAACAAGCAAAAAGTAAGTTAATGCAAAGAGAGGTTATTTAAAAGCTCATTCGCCCAATTGAGTTCAAGGATTATACTTCTATTGCTGAACTTGTTTCTTGAGTTAAAAATGACACAAATGTACTTTAGCCACTACAGATTTAAAATAACACAACATTTCAACGACGCAAAGAGAATCTAATTCCGCATTTGAAAAACAACCCCTTGTAAGGTCTCATAAGATCCTTTATGACAATGGAAGAGAAATGAAAAGCATCAATCATGAAGAGTTCCCAAGATGTCGTCCTCTCTGTATAGATGTAACCTGAAATAGTATAACAAGCAAAGTGAGAAACATATAAGGTACATCAATAGCCAAATGATAAAATATAATAAATCTAGACAACAATCATAGTTTATTACTAGAAACTAGACTTGACATGTCCTATTGGGATTGATAGGTTTAGAACCATTTAATGATCATTTTTTTAGTGTTTCAAAAGGACACAAAGACTCATAACAAGATCATCAAATCAAACCAAGTATTGCATAGATAAATAAAGAAATAGACATGGGAGGAGATTTTCTCACGTATGCCAGACAAACATGCACCTGATTATGGTTATGTAAAGATAAAAAAGGGTAAGAAAGTTGAGCATTCTTCAACCCAATGGTCTTACAACCTTAGCACCAATAAGCCATAACATAAAAGCAATATAATAGACATCACCATTGTACCAAGACATCCATCCTCATTCCTCTTTTAATTCCTAAAATCATAACCAACACCAAAAGGGGCCTTAAGCACCTAGGTATCATCACTTTCTAGTAATAGTAATTTGATTACCAAAATTAGTATGTTATTTGGATATCCCACAATAGCAGATAGCAACATATTAAATTTCAAATACAAGCTGTTCTGATTTTGTTTTCTATTTATACCAGATTTATGAAGACTACTCCCTGCATCAAAAAAATAAAAAATGCACTGATGGGTTACTCTTTTTCAGCACCCTTTGATCGATTTTGGTTTTCAATCCCTTAAAAAATTAACCCGGTTAGTTCTATTCCAGCTAGAATTTAAACCCAAACCAACCTCTAGAACTCAGTAAACTCATAGCCAAAGCAGCAACACAATGCCCCATAAAACCAATAAGCCTACAACACAATGGAATGTGGCCTTTTCACAAAATCACAAGTCACTTACTCACAAGTACATAGCAGCCATACAAGTCAAAAAATATTAGAAACTTAAGCTAAAACAAGCAGCTAGGAGGAAGAAAAAAATTACATATTGGACTTCATTATTCAGATCAAGTCAATGAAGGAACATTTCCATGTTAATGCCCCAAATCAAGGTTGATAAGAAAAACTATGTGGACTAACTCACAAAGCTAAAGAACAACAAATTAAACCATGGGTAATTACATTAGAGAAAATCAAAATAAACTTACTCTTTCTCCCCAAGCTTTACTTGAGTCCCTCCATATTCAGGCAGAAGAACGGTGTCTCCTTCCTTCACATGTACGGGAATAAGTTTCCCATCTCTATCGCGTGCTCCGGGACCAACCGCAACAACTTTCCCAGAGTTCAGCTGAATTGACAATCATGTACAAAACACAAAATGAAAATGAGCCCCAAAAAAAGCATTCAAACATCAATTATAGTATAAATTTTGTCGATGCCTATCGTTAGAATCAAATTTGGTGCGGAAAAAGACACATCAATCCAAAGTTCATTCTTTTATTCCCCTAGAGGAAAAAGGGGAAAAATTGTAAACTTTGTCAAATTAATGGAATCAAAAAGGTCATTTCAGCTTGCAAATCTCAGACTACATCAAAAAAAGAAAAACACCAATATGAAATTCGAATCACAAAGCAACACAAACTATTGAAAAACATTATACTAGTTAGATCTACCTTAAATCACACCAAACTCAAAATAAAATTAACTACCAATAAATACATAAAATCACCTAAAAAACTAAACCCATTTTTAGATAGCTAAAACCCAAATAAGAAAACCATGTTTCGCATCAAATAGGTAGAAGAAAAGTAAAAATCGAGGCGAGAGAAAATAGGGGAAGGTAAAGGAAAAACCTTAGAGGTTTTCTCAGGAAGAAGGATTCCAGCGTTGGTCTTGGAAGGAGGAAGGATTTTCTCAACGAGAATGCGATCGAACAGAGGGATCAGACGCTTCGCCATCTCTACCAGAAGCCGAAGGAAGGAACTAGAAGCTTCTCTCTCTGGTTTGCTACTTTGACGACGATACGAAGCGAATTGAGTTGGTCTGTCTGCCCTTGTTAGGGTTTAAGGAGTGGGGGAAGGATGGGTTTAATGGTGTTGTGAATTTACTATTTTGTCCATAGCCTTGCTTGTGAACGACAGTAACTGTACAACGACAACGAAATAGCTTAAAGTGACAAAATAGTGAGTGATGATATAAATCCTACTAGAAGATATCCAAACGACAGCTCCATAAACAGTAAAAGAAAATAAAACCAATATAAATTATCTAACGATAAAATATTTTTAAAACGCAAGACAAACTAAAAAAAGGGAAAAAAATTCCGGAACCCTCTAAATTTTGATTTGGATCCCAAACTTTGAGGGATTCAGATACGTACCCCATCGTTCAACTTAGCCATTGTTCTTCCATTTTTAGGATTTAAATAAAAATTTATTCCAGTCTCGTTCTTTTTTTAATTTGAGTTGAGTCCAAATAAATTTAAGTTCAAATTTTGATTCAATTCTCAAATTCATATAATTCACTCTAATTTTTAATGAGTATTTTTTTATAGTTTAATTGGCTATGTGTCTTTTTTATGTACTTTGTCTTCTCGTGTCCTAGAATAATCGTTAAATCTATCGAACTTTGACAAAATGACATTTTACCCCTTTTGATATTTTATCCCCCAAACTTTAATCAAAATATACTTTTTCCCAATTTTTTGTGATGTTTTTAGGTGAGTTTTGCATTAAACCACTTCAATTATACTTTTTTCATACGAAACAAATATTAAAATATATCAAGAAATTCTTTTAAAATATATTTTTTTTATTTAATTAAGAAAATTTTATGAGTAAATATATTTAATTTTTTCAAAATTTGGAGAGATTTTGTGACGACCCAAAATTCTACATGTGATACAAGAGTTAATCTAAGCAAAAGTGAAAATGTATCCCTCTTTTTCATTTTTTTTTTCTTCAAAATCTACAAAAAATAATTTCCGGAATGGGGCTTCAGGCTGGGTAAGTTCTGTTCATCACTCAATCTCACAAGCCCACCCTAATTAGTTATTTCTAGGGTAATTAATGATAGTTATTACATTATAGAGAAAATGAATATAACATGTATAACCATCTGGGGCAATTAACTATAATCTATCACTTTTAATTTCATCAAAACTACAGCGATGAATATAACGCAGTGAGTCTCATGCCACCCCCTTCCGAATCACTTCTACTCAGCAACCCCAAACCAATCTGGTACTGATGCTTTGTGAATACCATAAGTAGTTAAATACAACATGAACGTAAGTTACGAGTCAAAGCTTAGCAAGTACAAACAAGAATTTCATAAAACTGTGCAGTTAACTCATCATACGAGCTTATTTAATCATATTTTCTCAACCAAATTATAATATTTAGACTAATTGGTAGTAATGCCCCCTATACTATAAGCGAATTCGCATGTTGCCCCCTAAATGTTTTTTGTAGGCTTTAAACCCCTCAAACTACAGCCTTTTTGCAATTCCTTATAGAATGCCAACAGAAGGGAGTTTCTGTTTAATAAGACGTACACGCGAAACTCGCGGGTCCATTTAGTTAGGGGTAAATAAGGCATT
>WUAT03040236.1:0-13848 GCA_010015005.3 Ulmus americana
TTTAGTTATGAAAACTCCCAATCCTAGAAAGAAATTTGGAATTTACAAATGGTAGGAAGTTGGAACTAATTATAATGTGCTCTAGAGTTCCGCCAGAAGGGTCAGTCTATAAGAAAACTACAATCTAGAAATATGTGTCGAAAGCACTCCCGGAAGGGAAGGAGGATTTCTAGAAGATGTTCCAGAAACCATTTCAAAAGCAGTTGAATAATGTGGATGGTACTTTAGAAAGACACTAAGTGACCCTAAAACTATTCTAGAATTCATGAAGTCGGAAGGCCTTAGCCTAAAAAGGAAAGACTCAGAATTAGGACATACTAGACGAATAGGAACTACCTGGGGATAGGTGTCTAAGAATCATGGTGTACCAACCCCCTATATGGCGGAGGGAACTGTCTTGTCCAACTAATGAGGCTGGTAGGTAAAGGTCTCGTCAAGCATGTTGGCTTGGTAGGCTTGAGTGGGAAGTTTTCCATCATTTGTTGCTGAAAATAGGAAGGAAGAGGAAACAAAGAAAGTTTGTGGTACTCTAACCAATCTCCGGGAGCTATTTAATAGAGAAACAAAAGCTCTTGATAGGTAAGGAACTCTTTGTATTTCCTTAATTGTTTAATGAAAAACCTAGAAGGGTTTTAACTATCAATCTTTTAGGCATTCCATTGGAATTACATCAGCCAGATAAAGGAAGGAATCACCTAGAAGATTTTGAGTTGGGGTAAACTATCTAGTGCCAAAATAGGAAGTTATATTTGTGGTTGCATGCAAAATTTTAGCGATTCTACCATAACTAAGATAAATATGAAATTTGCATGCAACCATCACAATGTGACCTCAGTAAGCTTCAGGAAGAATCGAGTGTAGAATACATTGAAAAGGATGAATGAGAAAAGAAATGCATATCCATACGTAAAAAAAAGAAATATTGAATTATTGTGTAAGAATGGTATGTATTATTTCTTCTTTTGTCTATTGGATATAAGAATCTTTTAATAGGTGAATTTGTAGTATGATCTGGGAGGTAGGAGATGGCATCTAGAACATCTAGAACAAGTGTCCAGATGCCATCGGCAATAATTTTGTTGAATCGTATTGTTTGTTTGAAGAGCATAAGGAAATGCATTCACATGATGAGTAAACTACATAGTTTTGTGAGTTTATGTTTGTACTTGCTGAGGCTTAGCTCACGACTTACGTTCATGTTGTAGGTAATTAGCTATGGTACCCATGAAGCATCGTTGCTAGCTTGTTTTGGAATTTTTGGGTAGAAATGGTCCAGAAGGGGTGGCGTGGGATTCATTGTTCTATACTTATTACAACAGCTTTGCTAGAATTAAAATGAATAACTTTCAGAGTTATTTACTCCTAGTTGGTTGTATTTAATATAAGCTTTACTGCAAAAAGTGATACAATTGAATAATCATCTGGGAATAAACTAATTAGAGTAGGCATGTGAGATTAAGCGAAAGGATTCTACCCAACTCGGAAGCTTTTTCAGAAATCACTTTCAAAAGTTTTTATAACTTTAAACAACCCTTGAGTTTTAAACATACATAAAGATTCGTTAAAAAAAAAAAAAAAAAAAAGGGTCCTCTTTTATAGATTAACTCTTTGAATTATGGGTAGAATTCAGGGCTGCACAAAAGGAGTTATCACTCTTCTCGGCTTAGTTTTAACCATCTTTCTTCCCTAGCTTCTCTCAAGGCACATCTCGTCACCCTCACATGGTTTGGTTTCCTAGAAAATGATGGAAAATCTAAGTTATCCCATTGTTTTCTTTCTATTTTCATATCTTTTATTATTGCTTTTTTATGTGTTTGGAGAATTAGAATATTATGACCTTGGGTAGGGAACTTTTGGGCTTCCCCATGTAGAAATTTTTGATTGATTGGCGAATAATAAAAAGCAATTTCAAAGCATGATGGTTCTCCTTGAAAAAGTATCACCAAAAGCTAGATGGTTCACCGATGAAGCCTGGCTGAAGGAAGGTTTGACGAAGGATGACCCACCGGAGGATGGCCATCATTCCGAAGGGTTGAAATAAGCTTTAGTTAGTCTATAAATATTGAATTCGTGTAATTAAGGACACTTTCAATTTTCCGCTCAGAGAAGTTGAGTATTAAAATCCAATTCTCTGGACATAGAAAGATAGAATCTTAGGATTTCTTGTTAAAAGATTCATCTGTTTTGATTGTAATATATTGATTGATTGGAATAAGATTTGATGAAAGTTTCTAGTTTGTTCAGATTTTTCTATACATACAATTGGCGCCATCCATAGAAGATACAAGAAGCCATCAACAACAATCAAACATGATTTCGCCATCAAACTGTCCTAATTTTCTTTGCAAATTCTATTTTGTCAAAGATTTTTAGTTCTTTATTTGATTAGAAATTTCTATTCTTTAAAGATTACTTCTCCACAAAAGTTTTATTGATATCTTTGACAGGAACGGAAAAACAATAGCACCACCAAGGAAGGGATTAACAAACACTAGAGCTTATATGAACCAAACAAGGAATAACCAGGCTAATGGAATAATTGATGAAGATTATACAAAGTTATGAAGAAAAGAACAAGGAGACATTAGGAATGGTGGCAGAGATGAAAAAAATGTTCGACAAAAAGCTTCTAAACCTAGAAAAAGAAAACAACGTGTTGAAGGAACAAGTTACTAAGAAAGAAAAGTCTAAGAATGAGCGAAGTGAAGAAACGCTGATCGATAGAATAAGAATGATGAAGAAAGTAGAAATTTGATGAAGAAAGAATAGAATCTACTAAGACTCCTCAAAATCTTGCTCAAGAACCATCAACAGTAGAAAGACATTACAATGTCCAGAAAAAAGCACTCGGAGGACAAAAGGAAAGAAGAAAGCTATTAGCTTATGGGAATTGAGCGAAAGACTTATTGAAGAGGTGGCAAAGAGGATCAGAAGAAATCCAAAGCACAGCTCAGTGGACATAGTGTTGGAAGTTATGAAAGGAAGCTTCGTATCCCCTTTTGCACACTGGATTACACAAGAAGTGAAACTGAAGTAGTTCAATTCACTGATTCTAGATAAGTTTGGGGAAAAGATAGATCCAATTACTCATCTCTTGTAGTTCAGGCAAAGAATTTCATTTGAATAAGTGGCCGAGGGATTAACTTGCAAGATTTTTTCGATAGCTTTTACTAGTTAAGCTTTGAGTTAGTTCAGCCAGCTTCCAAAAAGTTCCATTCAAAGCATCAAATAGTTCAAAATAATTTTTCTTGTACAATATAGGAACAATTGTCCACAGAGAAAAACCATGGTGGACTTTCATTTGTAACAAAGATACGATGAGTCAACAAGGCAGTTTCTTTTCAAATTTATTGAGGTGGCGGATCAAATTCATGACTTTCAAAGAAAGATGTGAACTTTTTTGTATGAGGGTTAGTTAATGGGTCTTTGATGCATGACAGATTCATTAAAACTGCCTCGCAGGATATAAATGAAGTAAGGTCTAGAGCCAAAGGGATCTTTCATGTGGAAGAAAATTGGAAAAGTATAGTGAAAAGAACGGTGATAGTGATGGCCCAAAACAATGCTTTGAACAATTTTTTGAAGCATTATAAAGGAAAGGGAAAGCCAGAGGAAAAACAGCAAAGATTAGGTGGAAGGTTTGATTAGGGGAAAAAGCCAGTGGAGCATCTGAGAATTAACTATCAATGCAATCTTTCGAAAGATTAGGCTGGAGGAAGATAATTTTGACTCTACTGTCACTTTGCCACAAAAAATGATTTACACTAAGTGTAATGATCAAAATATCTTCCACACTCCAAAGCCTTAAAATGTGCCAAAACATTTGAAGGATTAGAGCCAGTACTACATTTGTCATAAAGACTATGGGCATACTTTGGCAACTTGTAAAAACCTATACTTCCAACTGAAAATCTTGATCAGGAAAAGAGAACTGCAAAAATACTTGAAGAATAAAGTCCCATTCACAGCCGGAGCATCCCAGCCATGGAAAAATCAAGGGTTAAATGTACAGGTGAATAAAGGTGTGAAGACAGTAACATCAAAAGATGGAGAATTAGGGCAAGGTTTAAGAGTGCTTTCCATTGTTCATCAAGAGAAAAATGAGAAGAAAGGGAGATACAAGGAATATGAGAAAAGGAGGATGGAAAGAAACTTTCGGACAATGGCTCTGAAAGAATATGTCAATACCATTTTGAGAGGAAAGCTTCATCAAAGAACTATGCCAATCACGTTTTTAGACCAATATCTAGAGGCGATAAAGCTATCACATACAAACCCATTGATATCAAGCTTCGGATTTGGAATGCCATGGTTTCTAGTGTTTTAGTCGATGGAGGAAGTAGTTCGGATGTCCTTTTCTGGGAAGCTTTCCGAATGATGGGGATAGACAAGGAGATTATTCGAGCATTCAAAAATTTTCTCCATGCATTTATGGTGCAGAAGTCAAACCTATTGGAGTGATAGCATTGCCAGTTTATACAGCCGATTAGATATTGGAAGTGAAGTTCTTGGTAGAAAATACTCTGTCAACTATGAACGTGATTATGGGAAGAGAATGGATCCATCCTGTCAAAGGGCTAGTATCAACTTTACATCAGGTGATGAGATGCCAATCTCTAAACTGGCTATATACTATAGACATCAAAGGAAACTAATCTCAAAGCAGAAGATGCTACAATGTGGAGAGTAATGAGGAAGAGCAAAAAGGGGTCTAGGAAATGACCAAAAGTCAAATTGAGAAGTTTGATAAAGTGAAGGATGTAAATGAAAAAATTATGGAGGATGCAAGTGACAAAGAAAGTTGAAAAAGAAGTAGATGTTCTAGATATTACAATAAAAGAACTCGTCAAAGTTAATCTTGATATGGCTGATCCAGAAAAGAAGCTACTAGTGGGAGCCCTACTATCAAAGAAAGAAATGGAAGAATTGGTGGAATGCTTGAGAAGAAATAAAGATGTTTTTGTTTGGTCACATAAAGAGATTTCGAGAGTAGACCCAAAGGAAGAAAACATTATTTGAACATAGATTCAACGTATCCTCCGATAAGCCAAAAGCAAAGAAGATTCGCTTTAGAGAGGAATAAAATAATGTGATGAAGTAGATAGGCCACTAAAGATAGATACAACCGAACCATGTCAATACCCACAATGGTTATCCAATGTTGTTGTCTTTAAAAAGAAGAATGACAAATGGATGGTATGCATAGACTTTACTAACCTAAACAAAGATTGTCGGAAGGATAGCTATCCATTGCCAAAGATAGATCAGCTGGTAGATGCAACTGCCGGATATGAAAGAATGAGTTTTTTCAATGCATACTCCGAATACATTCAAATCAGAACGAATGAGAATGATAGGATCCATATTGCATTCATTACTGAAACATAATTGTATTGCTACAAAGTTATGCCCATTTGATTAAAGAATGCCAAATCATCTTGTTAGCAACTCATCAATCGAATGTTTGCCAAGTTTTTTTGAGAAAAGGTCAAAGCTTACATTTTTGACATGGTAATCAATAGTAGAAAGTCTATAAGCCATGTGGAGGAATTTTTCGAAATCTTTCGGAAGTTTAGAATGAAATTCAATCCTTTAAAATGTGTATTTGGAGTATCCTCTAGGAAATTCTTGGGTTATGTTGTGAGGAAAAGAGGGATAGACCCAAACCCAACACAAATGAAAATGTTATTAGAAGTTGAGGAGCCAAAAACCGTTCAAGAAGTGAAAACTTTAACCGGGAAGATTGCTGCTTTGGGAAGGTTTATTTTGAAGATTTCAAATCGGTGCAAACTATTCTTTCAAAATATAAAGCAATTCACAAATTTAGAATGGGGTGAGGAGAAAAGCAGAGCATTCAAAGAATTAAAAAAGTATTTGAGTTCAACACCAGAGGATGGAAAGAAATTATTTATGTATCTGGCAATTTCGAAAGTAGTAGTAAGTGCCGTGCTAATGAGAGAGGAGAATAAGAAGTAAAAATTGGTGTTTTACACAAGCAAGATGATACTTGATTCTGAAAAAAGATACACCAGTATAAAAAAGATGGTTTTTGCTTTGGTTATGGGAAAGAAGAAGCTTTGGCATTATTTTGAGTCTCATCCAGTTACAGTGGTGACAAATTTTCCAATTCAACAAATTCTCTTGAAGCCTAATCTGTCAAGAAGACTAACAAAGTGGGTAATTGAATTGGGGATTTACAATATTAAGTATATTCCACGAACGACAAAGAAAGGGCAGGTGCTAGTAGCTTTTCTTGTTGAAATTCAATCTTTTGATCCTTTGGAAAAAGAATTGAGGTGCTTCCAGAAAAGGGTATGAGATGGACTCTCAATTCAGACAGAGCATTGAACAAAGAAGGAGCAAGGATTGGAATCAAGCTAGAATCATCAACTGGAGTTATTTAAAAAGAATCTTTTCGGCTTGATAAGCAAATGACTAACAATGAGGGGGACTATGAAGCATTGTTGTATTTAGAGCTAGCTTTGAAATTGGGAGTCCAAAACTTGAAGGTTTTCATGGATTCAGAACTATTCTCCGGACATGTGAATGGAGTCTTCGAGAGGAAAGATAAAAGGATGAAGGCTTATTGTAGTAGAGTAACTGAACTAGTAAAATATTTTCGAAAGATAGACATTTAAGCAATAAAAATAGAACTTAATGCCAAAGCAAATGGGTTAGCAAAGGGAGCAGCATAAGGTGAATATGAGAGGAAGAAGAAAATAATTACTCAAGATAGTTGGCGGACGTTAATGTGATAGATGCCAAGGAAGAGATAGAATCCGAAGTTGCAAAGGATAGTTGGATGAAGCCCATTGTAGATTACTTGAAAGATTCTAGATTGCCAGAAGATAAAAATGAAGCAAGAAATTTGAGATTGAAAGCTATTAGATATGCGTTGATAGACAAAGTGTTGTTCCGAATATCATTCTCCGTACCATTGCTTAGGTGTGTAACGAGGAAGAATCTTAGAAAATCTTGGAGAGGGCGACAGATGAATCACCATTTTCTTTAGTAGATGGAACCAAAGTAGTGCTTCCAACGGAGGCTAGGTTGCCAACTAAGATGTGGAGGAAAACCAAAGGCAACTGACAGGAAATCTAGATATGATTGAAGAAGTCTAAGAGTGTGCATACATAAGAAGAGTAGCTTACAAGCATAAAGCAATAGCATTATATGACCAAAAGGTGAAAGTTAGGCATTTCTTCAATGGAGAATGGGTAATGAGAAGCATCCCAAAGGTTATGCAAAAAGGAAAAATTAGTGAGCAATGGGAGGGACCATTTGAAATTAAAGAAGTATTGGGTAAGGGGACGTACAAGTTAATCAATCTAAGCAATAGGAAAGAAGTTCCTCGAACATAGAATGCAATGTTTTTTAAATATATATTATATTTGATGAAAATTTTGAGGGGGAGCAGTACTCTTTTCCCATGCTTCAATTTTGTCCCAATAGGATTCCCTAAGATAAGTTTTTAATGAGACAGCAACTGAGGATTTCATATCGCACCCCTATGTATTTTTCAAGAAATTAATGAAATGAGTTTTTACGTAAATTTGTTAATAGAGAATTTAATGGTAGATAAGTTTGTGAGAATTTGAAAATTTTCAAGCAACGAAGGGTTGAAATTGGAAGGTCCCCTTCTGAAAGATTGATTAGCAAAGGGTTCAGACCAAAGGGTCTCCCCTTACAAAGGATTGAAATTGACAAAAGGCTCAAAACCCAAAAGTTCCCTTTTGGATGTTTCAATCTTTTCTAAATTTTATGAGGTGGTCAGGGCCGAGGTGGTCAGGGCCAAGGTGTTCACATCTCATGGTCTTAAATACTTCACGAAATGGGAAGGTTGAGACTCCAAAGTCCCTTCTTGAAGGATTTAAGACCTTATCTTTGCTTCAAAATTGAAGAATAATATAGTTTTTGAGATGGCCGAGGCCAAGGTGGTGGCATCTCAAGTTCTGAATCATCCACAATATAGGAAGGTTGAGACCTAGAGGTCCCATCTCAAAGGATTCAAATCTTCTATCTATACTTCAAGTTTCAAGCACAAAATATTCTGAAGAAATGGCCAGGACTAGGGTGGTCATATCTCAATATTTAAATCTTTCACAAAAAGAGAAGCTAAGGACTTGGAGATCCCTTCTCAAAGGATTTTTATCCAAGAATATGCTTTTCGAGATGGTCAGGCCAGGGTGGTCGCATCTCAAAACCAAAAATTCTTCCATAGAGGAAGTTAAAGGATTGGAGGCCCTTTCACAAAGCATTTAGGTCAATTATCAAAATCATTTTTCGAATGATGGAACATAAAGAAATTTCTTGAAGGAATACAAAACTACTACAAAGAAGAATATTCAAATTTTGTTAAAGGTAATGAAGTGTTTGAAAAGATGAAGTTTTATTCATTGAAAAGAAAGTACATAATTTTCATTATTACAAGTGGATAATTAATGATAAGGTTTAAAGGAGGTATTTCTACTCCATGGCAAGGACGAGAAGGTCTTTAAAATGCATTATCTTGATAAAAAAAAAAAAAAAAGTCTTCTCTTTAAGTCCCTAATGACACATTGTATGAATCTCATTTTGATCCTTCTTGAGTTGGCTGAAATATTCTCAGTGAGAGACGTCGCTAGCAAGTTTGAAAGAAGTATCCTCCTCCAAACAGATACACCAAAGTGACAACGTATCTACATCATCATCTTTGAGACAATGAAATAGAGAAGATATAGCTGAAGGACTTTTGCTATGAGGATAGCGAGATTGATTGTCCTAAAGGAACTTTGCAGGTTGCCTTTTCAAAAGAGTGAAAGTCATAGACTCAAGATGATCCTTCGGCGGAGTAGACAGAAGGTCATTTCTAGATTTGACAAATTTTATCCTTTGGTGCAATCAATTTCATCCTCATACAAAAAAGTAAATGGATTGTTCGCAAGATGATGCCTAAAGCACCAGAGGGTTGGACTAACAAAGTCAAGATAGTCTTCGTATGCGAAGTGCCCTTCGTACTTTGGTGTAACCCAGTAACTAAAGCTCTAAAGGTTCACTCGGAAGATATTCTTGTGACCCAATCCTCCAATGAAAGTGAACCTTCGACATGATAATAAAAGATGAGATAAGCAAGCCAAAGATCTTTTGACTCTAGCTCTCCACATCAAGTTTCTATATGAGAAGATTGAAATCTAGGGGAAGCATCTTATTGGAACTTCGAATTTAGAATAGTTAAGTGGGAGAAGCTTCTTGGTAAATCCAAGACAATAAATGCAACAATTAAAGAGCTTAATTGTGTGAGCTTGTGATTTAACTAGAAAAACAAGGAAAGCTAAATGGAAATTTAATTTTTACTGAAAAAGGTCAAAGATTACAAGTATATAAGATGCCAAAAGTTACATTGAAGTGAAAACAAAACAAAAAAAGAAAAAAAGAAGAAAATAAAAATTAAACGGCTGCACCTTCTTGACCTGTTTTATCTAAGGGAAATGAAGGACTTATGATCGTAGGAATTGGAGGAGTTTGCAATAGAGAGGCGGTCACTGCAGTGGAGGATAGATCGACAAGATCAATCCTACATTCAGGGGTTTTGAGGCTAGCCAACCCCTAAAAAATAGCTCCTGGACTTAGAAACAGATGAGTAAACAAGATGGGGACCACATCATTGAAGGTCCCGAAGGAACTGGCCAGAGGATTTGAAGACGTCGAAGGATCATGTTTTGTTTGCTCAACTTGTTCGAGAATATCTTCTACTTCTTCTTCTTGAGATTCCTCCTTCTCAACAACCTAAGGAGTAAAGTCAATATGTAAACCTTCTTTTTCAGTATAGTATGCTTGGTTGTAATTTCCAATGAGCAACTTATTAAGAAGGTCATAGGCATTAGGCCCAGAGATTACATGTTCTTCCGGAGGTCATATATCCATCTCTCATTCAAGCTTGAATCCGTTGTAGCTGTTAAGGATGCCAATTGACGAATAATAAGCAAGTGTTTGCTCAAAAACCTCTGTGCATTTGGCCTTAGTCTTTTTCTCCTACTTCTCTTTCAAGAGTTGAATGTCCCTCTCAAGTGCTACTTTCCCATCTTGAGTAGCCTAAGGAAAAATTAATTAATGAGAAAGAAGAAAAATCTTAACAAAAAAGGAATAGATATGTGATTGAGCATATTACCCTTCAATTCTTCTCTAGTTGAGAGACAACTTAGCATTTTTTGCGAGAAAGATTTTCTGCTAGGTATTCCATTTCACTTAAACTATTATCGACTGCTTGGGCCTTCTCCTAACACTGTTGAACTAGACTGGTGGCAAGGTTTAAATTTCATTTGACACCTTCCATGATGTCTATATCCTCCTAGTAGGCAATCAGAGCATTAACTCTTTTGGTGTAAATCAGCTAGAAAATGTAGGACATAAGATTGTTGAACTTAGGAGAGACTGCCTTAATCTCCTCCATACTAGCAGAACTCCCCCATGGAGAAATATGATGTCTTTCTTCGGGGGTGTAGGAGGGACATCAATGCTGGTTGAAGAAGTGCAAGGAAGAGTGAAAAGAAGGTTGGTATGGTCTTCTGGGGAAGTGGTTCGAGGAATCTACAAAGGATTTGTTTGAAAATATGATTATTGGTATCAAAAATAAAAAACCAAAAAAACAAAAAAAAAACAAAAAAAGAGGGAAAAATGGAGATAAAATAAAAAAAGTAGTTACTTGTTTGGACTGGAGGAGTTGTTGCCTCCGAAGGTTTTCTTTTCTTGAAAGGAGGTTCCCTTCGGGATCCATACTCCAAAACCACCAGTCTGAGAACCCTTTGGGTTGATAGTTCCCTAAAGTGCACCAGCAGGTAATGGAGCATCATACCTCTTCCAGGATTCCTTTTTGATGTTCTTTTTAGGATTCCCAGAAGGTTGATTGCCAGAAGGATTGGAAAGTGAAACTAGAGAACTGGGCTGTTAAAGGCCCGTAGCTTGTTTAGTGCCCGAAGAATTTTGGATAGAAGAAGGATATTAAGAATCCTTCTAAGGAGTGGAAGTAGAAACTCCTTCAAACCTGTTGTATGATAGGGGCTCAGTGGAGGATGGTTAGCGAAGGACTCCTATGATAGAGTAGGATTTAGTAAATTCATCATCCTCCAGGAAACCGATGATTCTCCAAAGTCGTATAAATTTTTTCCATTAGATTGCAAAGATTTCTATGGCAGGGAGATCTGTAAAAAAATTAGAGTCTTCAAAGGGACTCTAGTAATAATTTCTTGAGAATTTTTCACGAAATGGATTGGATTGCCATCATAATACATTTCGAAGTAGGGAGCACAGTGGCAAAGGATGGAGAAGAAGAGTGGGTTGATCACTTGAATAATATGGTGAGCAGTGTTCTTATACATCGCAATGAATTTATGAAGGTACTCTGCACTTTTTTTGGAAGATCTTGGGGTTTTGGGGTTATAGAATTCAGAATCGTCAGCAACGAAAAATTTAAAAAATAAAAAATTATCCGAAGGATAAATGGAAAGCTGAATTTGTTTTTTTCAGAATCATAAAAATAGATTTAAAGTATTATTGTAATTCTAACCTTGGTGGATTGGGAAGAGAGTGTGGTTGATAGATGGAAATTGCCAGTTACCATAAACCAAAAAATAATGTTTGGGTTTGGCACCCTTCGAGGGGATCCCATAGAAGCAGACCCATCCTTTCCATGGGGTAAAATAGTATTTGTTGGTTTTCCCCAATCTCACTCCAACATAGCAGAGATGAAAGTCTGCAAGTCCTAAACCAAGATCCTTGAAAAGATTTAGCAGCATGAACCCACTCATTAGCCTAATGGTGTTGGTAGAAATTCAGAGGGGATGAATGTGATGGATGGCAAAAATGTAGTGGAAAAAAGGGGGTAAGGAAGTCTAAGATTTTGCAAATGAAGCTCAAACATTACAATTGAGCCAGTGTGGGAGAATCAAGGGATTGATTTTCCAATTTTCATATTGAGGCCCTAGAACCTCTAGGGAACAATCAGTAGGGATGTCGCATTCGCAATGATATTTCTCGACTAAGATTTTTTTAGAGCAGTTTAAGCTGGGGGAATGACAATAGGCTGAGAAGAAGAACTCGTCATTGCTAGAAATTTTAGGTTGGAAAAAAAAAAAGAGAATGTCAAAAAAATTGCAAAGACAAGAAAGGAAAACGAAAGCAAGCAAAGAAAAGTGAAATTTGGAAGATCAAGGTAGCGTAAAAATGAAGAGGAATCTTAGAGTATATATATAAAACAAAGAAGTAATCGTGAGAAAAGACCAGTATTAATGGCAAGGAGTGGGAATCGAGAAAGGCAGCCGTCAGAGTCAGAGAAATACGTCACAATAGAAGTTTTATTTGAATTTTAGAAACATTGAAAATTGAAAATAAAAAAGGGGAAATGGTTGGGGAAATTATGAATTTCCCCACGTGGAAGCATCTAATTGGTTGAGAAGAAATAAGAGGTGAGTTTGAGACGCTGAAAGAAAGCGAGTTGTCAAAGGATAAACGTTATATCAAAAGAGGCTTAATAAGGGAAGACTTAGCGAAGGAGGCTCATCCAAAGGAAGGGTAGGCAAAGGATGGGCTAATGGAGCATTTGTTATTTCGGAGGATCAAACTTTGTTTTAATTTGTCTCTAAATATCGAATCCTTGTAATTTTAGAGGGGACTTTTCATTTTGCTCGATTCTAAGAGTTGAGTTAGAAGTCTATTTCTCTCAACTTTCCTTTCATACAATTGAGTGAACTTTAAGATTATTTGGGAGATTTCCTTATTCTTGTATGGATATTATTTGGGAGATTTTCTTATTCCTGTATGGATATACTTTGATTACTTAGAATAAGACTTGAAGATGATTTATTGTTTTTCCATATTTTTCTGAGCATACATCCTTGAATTTTATGCGATCCCAAAATTATAATTAATTTACTGGGCTAATTTTTTAAAATTAATCAAAAATTATTTTAAATTACATATTTCATCTTCAAATTATAAATAGATAACTATTATATATTATTTAAAATTCCTCCCACTTGAATACTTAAATCATTTAAAAATAGATAAAAATTATCTATTAACAAAATTATTTATATTTAAACGAGATATGATAATTTAGAAAAATCTAAAATTTCAAAATTAGTACAAGACTTAATTATTAAATATAGTAAGATTTAAAATTTTCACATAATTTCAAAATCCATTATATTTATATATCTAATCTAAAAAAATATCATATTTTAGATTATATAAATATATTCTATTTTTTAAAAGTATCCTATTTCAAAAATAGGACAAAAAATAAATAAAAAAATTTGGGCTGTAAAATGTGTTGGCGTCGCTGCCCTGGTCATGGGTACCATGACGTTGACGTTGTTTTCGGATCTGTAGGCATAAACGCACATGTGCACCATGGCGCCCATGTGTCTGTTAAATTTTGTAAGTGATAAGTGCTTGAAAATGCACTTAGATTTAGTGATTTATCGATATCATTTATTGGAAATTAGGTTTAATTTATATAATTTTACTTAATTTTGTTATAAATGTATTTTTCGGAGTCAAGGGTATTTTTGGTGTATTTTTAGGTCACAAAGTACTTAATAAGAATATTTGAATGAAGAATTATATTGGTAAGAAAATTCTTGATGGCTGAGATCAAATGGTTCGAAAATCGGAGTTGAAATGAAGAAGTTATGCTATTTTTGTGATTGTGCTAAATTTGGGCAAGATGGACTCTGAGCATCTGTTAGTATTTTGGCCATAACTTTATCATCCGTAGTCCAAATGAGGTACTCTTTGAGAAGCGGAAAGTTAAGAGATAGAGCTACAACTTTCGTGAAGACGCCTAATACTAATTCTAGCAATAAATTCGCC
>WUAT03040346.1:0-13848 GCA_010015005.3 Ulmus americana
ATTCCAGAATTTGTTGGATCTTTGACGAATTTACAATATCTAAAAATCTCAGGTGGTTTGATCCCTCCAAGCATAGGAAGCCTCTCTAGCTTGCGGTATCTTGGTTTCGAGTTCTCAAGTTTAGCTGTCCATAATCTTGAATGGGTTACAGGGCTCATTTCACTTAACCATCTTGAGTTTCACGGAGTTAACCTTTCAATGGTGGGATTGGACTGGATTCAGATCCTAAGCAGGCTTCTGTCCTTAACCGAGTTGCGTATGAGTTCCTATTGCTTGTCCGGCCCTCTTCCATCTCATACTTTTCTCAATTTTACTTCACTTGCTATGCTAGATCTTAGTCTTAATGTGTTCGATTCAAAAATACCTGATTCGCTTGTCAATGTTAGCAGCTTGGTGGATCTTGACATGAGTAATAGTTGGTTGTACGGAAGAATTCCGCTTGGATTGGCTGAGCTTCCGAGTTTGAAGTTTTTATCTCTTTACAGGAATGATAATCTCACTGCAAGCTGCTCTCAATTCTTCAGGGGAAAATGGGAGAAAATACAGGTTCTCAGTTTATCTCAGAATAAACTACATGGGAAACTTCCTTCTTCTATTGGAAACATGACATTTCTCTCTGATTTGGATCTTTCTTTCAATCATGTTGAGGGTGGGATTCCCAGCTCCATTGGTAAACTCTGCAACTTGACATCTTTCGATATGTCGTCCAACAACTTGGACGGAACTTTACCTGAATTTGTAGAAGGAACACAAAATTGTCTTTCTAGTCTGAAGGTTTTGGATTTGTCCAATAATCGATTGGCTGGTAGGTTACCAGAATGGTTAGGCCAGCTTAAAAGTATCGTTACACTTTCCTTGGAGAAAAACTCCATACATGGTCCAATCCCTGCTCAGTTGTGGTCATTGCAAACTCTTGTTCATTTGAAACTTAGATTGAACAATCTGAATGGCACCCTCCCAAACAGTTTAGGACAACTCTCTGAACTTTCTACCTTCGATATTTTTTCCAACCATTTGACAGGTTTAATCACTGATACACATTTTCAAAAGTTAGTTAATCTGACTTATTTGGATTTGTCTTTCAATTCTTTCACATTGAATTTCAGTTCTAATTGGAATCCTCCATTCCAACTGGAATACCTTCAAATGGGTTCTTGCCACTTCGGTACTTCATTTCCTTCTTGGCTCAAATCACAAAAGAATCTCCAATCTCTAGATTTCTCAAATGCTAGCATTTCAGGGAGCATACCACCCTGGTTTTGGAATATTTCCAACCAAATTTCATCCTTGAATTTCTCCTCTAATAATTTAGAAGGTCAACTACCAAGTCTATTAATCATAGGTGACAAGTCAGATGTTGATTTCAGCTCTAACCTCTTTGAAGGGCCTCTTCCTAGCATGATGGCCGGCATTAACTTACTTGATCTATCCAACAATAAGTTTTTTGGACCTATCCCGGAAGGTATGATGAGATCAGATTTGTGGTACCTCTTTCTTTCAGGGAACCGGATAAATGGTGAAATCCCGGATTATGTTATCGACTACGCCCTGTTTAATGTCATTGATCTTTCGAATAATGGCTTAACAGGAAGTCTTCCATCAGGCATTGGGAATTGTACAGACTTAATGGTGCTAGATCTCAAAAAGAACAATTTGTCTGGAAAAATCCCTGAGTCATTGGGTCAACTAGAGCATCTCGAAATATTGCACCTAGGTGACAACAAGCTTTCAGGAGAAATCCCTCACACTTTTCGCAATTTATCTAGTATTGAAACTATGGACCTTGGGAATAACAGATTAACTGGTAAGATCCCGCAATGGATTGGGGAAGGCTTTGAAAGTCTCAGAATTCTCAACTTGAGAACAAATTCATTTTTTGGAGAACTTCCATCCTCGCTATCAAATTTAAGCTCGTTACAAGTACTGGACCTGACAGGAAATCAGTTAAGTGGCAGCATCCCTGCTAGTTTTGGAGATTTCAAAGCCATGACCCAAGTCCAAAGCCAGATTCAAAATTATGATCCTGAAGTGGGGTGGAGTGGGAGATATTACAAAGATATGCTAGTTGTGAGCATGAAAGGTCAGGTTCTAACATTTACAAAGACCCTCTCCCTGGTTGTCAGCATGGACCTCTCAGGAAATAATTTGAGCGGAGTATTCCCTGTAGAAATAACAAAACTGTTGGGTTTGGTGGTTTTGAACTTCTCTCGAAATCATATCAGCGGTCCAATTCCGGAGAGCATTTCAAAATTGAAACAGTTGTCATCACTTGATCTCTCAAGCAACAAGCTCTCAGGACCTATTCCTCAAAGCCTGTCAGAGCTTTCATTCCTGGGGTATCTCAACTTGTCAAACAACAATTTTTCTGGCATGGTTCCTTATACAGGTCACACAACAACTTTTGAGGCACCCTCTTTTGCTGGAAATCCCGGTCTTTGTGGCCCTCCTCTTGATGTAAAATGTCCGGGTGGTGACGACGATTCTAAAAAAGTGACGAGTTCTGATGATGTTAGAGGTGACAGCTTCATTGATAATTGGTTTTATCTGAGTGTGGGATTGGGATTTGCAGCCGGACTACTTGTTCCTTTTCTCATAATGGCCATAAGAAAATCATGGAGCGATGCTTACTTTGGCATAGTGGACAAGGTTGAAGAAAGAATCTCATTGTTCATATATAAACAAGCAATATACAACAGGTCCAGGGGAGGTACTCGTCGTAGCAGACACTAGATAGCTTGTTCTGTTTTTTCAAGTTTCAAATTCTGTGTACTTGTTGCAGAATTTTATTTACATTTTCATTGTTGTAATAAAACATGAAACGATTGACAACCTTATAGTTATGATTTCAATCTCAATAAAATGATTCGCTCATCTGTAATACAATAATTATGCTAAATTGGAACTAAGGTGAAGATGTTTAAGAAAGTTTGTTTGCAGCAGTAAGTGGCCTTAAAGATCAAGAAAACAGGCTTTTGTCATGAAACTGGACCAACTGTTGTCAATGCTAGCCTGGTGGGATGTATACTGTTAATAGGTTCGTTAGTTACAAAATGCAAAAAGCACATTTTACTTTTGATAATAGTATCACTATTATTGTTATTGCTTAGAATAGTATTCTAATAATACCACTAATTACCATTAATAATTTCTTTATTATTGATACTACTATTATTAAAGAATAATATCTTGGATTTTATTATTGATACTACTATTATTAAAGAATAATATCTTGGATTTTTATTCTTATTGAGTAACATGATTATGGTAATAATTATTACTAGTGATACTATTATTATCATTAGAATTTGTATTAATTATTGACACTATGTATTATTATCATTAAAAGTAAATTAAATAGGAAAAATGGGTTATGGAATTTGGGCTTAAACCATAACTAATTGGGTCAAGCCCAAGTAAAAAAAAAAAAAAAAGCGTTCAGTTTCAAAGAGACTAAGAGGAACTTAGGAGCAAGGAAGCGGCAAGCAGAGGAGAGACAACTGGGCCGCCTGGTTTTTTCCCGCTAGGCCGCTATGCACACGACAGCTACCTCGCGTGTGCGGCTGCGAGCTCGAGCAGGAGGCGGTCCGGCGAGGCGTGCGGCAGGTGGGCGGTGGGTTGACGACGTTGGCAAGCGGACGATCTGGCTGCTGCAGCTAATGTTGGCGCGCGAGAGGCCGCGGCTCTTCGCGGACGCGCGCGGCTGGCTCGACAGCCGGCGGGTGTTAGCGGCGACGACACCTGGGCGGCTGGAGGCTGGCGAGCGGCGACGTGCGGTCCGCCAGGCGAGGTGGCTGGCTGGTTCGAGGCCTTCCGCGATGTGAAGGACAAGAGAGGATGGAGATGGTGACTCTAAAAAGGAGTCTACGTGGCTGTAAAAAACACAATTATAATTAAATTAATTAAATTTTAATTGAATGGGAATGGGCTGGACTGAAGAGTGTAGTGGGCCTGAGCTTGGTAACGGGCCAGGCCTGGTCTCTTTAGAATTTTGGGCTTAGCCCAATTGTGATATAGAAAAATTATGATAAATAGTATGATGGGAGTAATAATAATAATAATAATAAACAATAGAGCCATAAAAAGAAATAAATAATAAGTATTGGAATAAATAAAAATACTTTAGTGTATGTGAAAATAATAAATAATTATGTATCAATATAATCGCAACGAGTGTAGAATTTTATAAATAATCCTAAAAATTAGTAAATTACTAAATTTGCCCAAATGTAAACTTAGGTTAAAAAAAAAAAAAAAAAAGGCATTAATAAGTTGTTAAGAGAGTAAGTGAAATGAGATTTTGTTCCCATAAAAGCATATAGAATAGTTTTAATTTATTCATGGGAGTAATGTAATTACATATTATAATTACAGAAAATAAAACTTAAAACTTTGCAAAAAGGAATTGTTATTTGCTAAAATAATAATAAGTGATTAATTAGATTTGAAATTTATTAGAATTTACATAGTATAATTGTTGTCCTGATTTATACTTAGTATAATGTTGCCAACCACTGTTGACTTTAAGCAATATACATTAGAAAGGAACAACTAGAATAGAATATTAGGCCTTGGTTGCCGAAAACAAAGTTTGATAAAGCTTCTGAGCTTTGACCTTTCTGAGAGAGAGGAAAAGGATGATGAGTGGTGCAGGGAAGATGGTCTGTGTTACAGGAGCTTCAGGTTACATAGCTTCATGGCTCGTAAAGCTTTTACTAGACCGCGGATACACAGTCAAAGCTTCTGTTCGTGACCCAAGTTAGTATCGTCACTCTTTTTTTATTCCAAATTTTTCTGTTTGAAAATTTGTGTTTTAATTTCAAACAATCTGTTATGAGTTGACTCCTAGATTGATCTATTTGTGTATGCTCTAGATGATCCAAAGAAAACACAACACTTGCTTTCCCTTGATGGAGCTAAGGAAAGACTTCATTTGTTCAAAGCAAGTTTAATGGATGAAGGATCTTTTGATTCTGCCATTGATGGATGTGAAGCTGTTTTTCATACAGCTTCACCCGCATTTTTTACAGCCGCTGATCCACAGGTCAACTTCTGTTAATACTTTTATATTATCACTCGACAGTTTATGATTTAGGCAAACAATTCTACTTCACATTTCTGTTTTCGCCTTATTTCAGAAGGAAATAATTGAGCCTGCGGTGAAGGGAACACTTAGTGTTTTGAGGTCATGTGCAAAGGCTCAATCTGTAAAGAGAGTGGTAATAACATCTTCTTTGGCTTCTTTTATCCGCAACGGAAAGCCTTTGGCCCCTGATGTGGTAGTTGATGAAACATGGTTTTCGGATACTGCCTTTTGTGAAAAGTTGAAGGTAAGCATACCTTTGTTGAGTTATTGGACTTATTGTTCTGGATTTTTTGAAAAGTTGAAGGTAAACATATTCCTTTCTTTTTCTTATATAGATTTGGTATCAACTTTCAAAAACTTTAGCTGAGGAGGTTGCTTGGAAATTTGCAAAAGAAAATGGGATTGATTTGGTCACCATAAATCCTGGGCTAGTAATCGGTCCTCTATTGCAGCCAACTCTTAATAGCAGTGTAGAGATGGTCATTCTAAATGGTATATTAATGGCTGGTAGAGCTACTTTCTCTGCTAAACTGGTTACAATAGAATATCGTGATTTAAGCACTTTTTTCGCCTTCTGGTGCAGGAGCTAAAGCTTTTCCCAACGCAGTTTATAACTTTGTTGATGTTAGAGATGTTGCACTGGCACATATTCTAGCATTTGAAGTTGCTTCAGCTAATGGAAGGTATGGTTTAGTCGGATGTGTTGAACACATTTCTGAGGTTTTGAATATTTTGCGGAAACTCTTCCCGGCTCTAAGCTTTCCTGAAAGGTTAGTTATGAATTGTCCTGTAATAGAATTACATTTTTAGCTCATGACTACATGCATTTGAGTTTCTTTTTGTACTTTTCTGATGCTCTGATCAACTTCGAGAGTAAAATAATTAACAAAACTTAGTGATCTTATGTGATAAAACTCTTACACAAAACGATTTGTGTTTTTGGTTAATGGCAGATGTGTAGATGAGAAGCCTCGTGTGCCCAAGCACCAAGTATCCAAGGACAAAGCTATAAGTTTGGGTATTGACTTCACCCCCTTGGAAGCGAGTTTGAGGGACACTGTTGAAAGCCTCAAAGAGAAGGGTTTGCTTCAAGTCTAATTTACCATTGGCAATAACACTATGAATTAAAGTTATTTCAGATAAACAAAACCTTATGCGACACCTGTTTGGTGCTACATTCTAACATTTATATATATCAATCAGAATATATAGATGTTAGAGAAGTTGCATATGCATATTTCGAGCTTTTAAAGTGCCTCAAACTAAATGTTATGCAGATTTTTGAGGCTTTGAAAAACTTCTCAACAACTCTAACCTGTTCTAGACCTTCCTCAATAAGTAACTTACATAGAATTTTGAAAGAATTTTCAAATGGTAAACCACTCGTTGGCGCCATTTGCACTAGTAAATACTAAGACCTAATTTAGATTATATGATGAAGCATGATTGGATGGGATTATTCCTTCATGTTTATTGAAATTCGAGCAATAATCCCATCCAATCCCAATTATATATTGCCATCCAATCTGGGCCTCTATTATAATTTCATATTGGTTGGAAATATTAGCATGATTCACTTAATAAGGTGATAGCATCTTTTCCTTAACAAGTCGTTTGTTTTAAGTCCAATATCTTTTGATTTCTAACACTCTTAATGGTTATATGAGTAAGAGCAAGACAATAAAAGGAATTAAACTTTCTTTTTTCTTAATCGAGAAATCTAACTTTATAATACGATATGTCGTTTCATAATAATATAGAAAATAAATTTAGAAACGACATATTGTATATTGCAAACAAAGGGCTTATCTTTAATATTGGGGAAAATCCTCTAGTTTGATAAAATATCATAAAGGATATCTAGTTTTTAAAAATATCAAAAACAATTCCCTTTTTTTTGTAAAAATTTCATTATGGTACCTGAAAAAACGATTTGAGCACTTAAAAGAACATCTTTTTTAAGATATCATCCTCATTATAGTACCTCAAAAAGTGATTTGTGCACTTAAAAATATGTCTTTTTAAATGTCCAAACCGATTTTCAAGCACTATAACGAAATTTATATAAAATAAAGGGGTATGTTTTAATACTTTTGAAAATTAGAAATCCTTTCTGATATTTTGTCAAACTAGAAATACCAAAATGTAATTTCCCCTTAATGTTGAAACAAACGACATGCGGGTTATATGAACAAAACGGAAATATTTAGTAAAACGACAATCAAGAAAAAGGGTATAAAGCGCAGATACTAGAAATGAAGAGAAACCAAACATGTCGTAGTCTTCAACTGCTTTAACGACATTTCGAAATCCAAGAAAACTCCAGTCGTGAACCAAACCTTATCTCTTCCTTTTCAATCCGCATCAATGGAGTCTCACCTCCTCCTCGAACCCGCTAAACTGGGTTCGTTTTGGTCAACTTCCATAAGCTCCACCACCTGTTTGATAAAAGTCCTCAATGAACAAACCCACAAGACAAACCCACCAATTACCTGTCTTGGTTTGTCGAAGCGAAGCTCGGAATCGTCCTCAAAGGGGATTCAGAAGAAGGATTTGTCTCGGATTTTGAGGACTGATGCTGCAATTAGAAACATTGAGAGGAAAGCAAAATCTAAGAAGTACAACAGGTTGTGGCCTAAAGCTGTGTTGGAGGCACTTGACGAAGCTATTAGAAACAATTTCTGGGAGTCTGCTCTTAAGGTTTGCTTTTTTTGTCTTTCTTTTCGCCTCTTTGTAACGAATTATGAAAAAGCAATTTTGAACCTTGGAAGCCCAAAACTGCTTTTTTAGGTAGCAATTTCAAACATATGGAGTCTAAACCAGACTCATAGAATCATAGCTACAAAGAGTATTGTTGTTTGATCACAAGAAAAATAGCATCTTTTTATTTTTATATAGACTTATTATTTCAAATGCTTCTTATCGTTGGCCTGATTTGCACTTTGCCTCTTATTTAATTTTTTTTGGTCGTTAAACCTTTTAATGTTATTATTTATCGGTATTTATGTTCACAATTGCCTCTTATTTTGAGAAAATTAGGCTAAGTATCACTTTTGAGCCTCTCTTTGTTTTATACTACACTGTTTAATTTTTTTGATTTTTTTATCATGTTTAAGATATTTTTGTCCTAATCTTCAACCTTCTTGCCCTTATTTTGATAAAGCAACCACTAGTTGGATTTTCAATAATTCAACCAAAAATTAACCGATTTTCAACCACCGATTAGTTTTTCAACAATTGACCGAAAATCAACTATTTATTGACTTTCATTAAAAACTAACTACTGATTGACTTTCATCTAAAAAATAACCACTAGTTGACTTTGCAAACACAGGGCATTTTAGTTTGAAAAATACAAAAAGTGATTTTTTTAAAAATTTTAATTTGTCATAATATTTTTCAATAGTATCTTAAAAATGTGATATTTTTATAAATGGCCCCTTATTTTTGGTGCAGTTTTATGTCACAAATGCCAATGAACAATAACTGTAGGGGGTTTAACTAAACCGGACAAACAATAGGAGGCATTTAAGCCAATTAGTCTTTTTGTATATCAATATACAACCTACTAGATGATGCTGTCTTATATCGGGTAAATTTGGTTCAAGTCTACAATTGTTTCTTACAGAAAACAAAAATTGCCTTCTATAGATTTTTGAACTACTTCGTATGCAACATTGGTACGAGCCGAGGTGCCAAACATACACAAAATTGCTGATGATGCTGGGCAAGTGCAAGCAACCTAAGCAGGCTAGCTTGCTGTTCGAGATCATGTTGTCTGATGGGCTCAAGCCTACTCTTGATGTCTACACTGCCCTTGTAAGTGCTTATGGCCAAAGTGGTCTTCTAGACGATGCATTTTCTACTCTTGGTGATATGAAATCAGTTTCTGACTGCCAACCGGATATACATACTTATTCGATTCTTATCAACTGCTGTACCAAACACCATCGTTTTGATCTGATTAAACATATTCTTGATGAGATGCTGTATCTGGGGATTGAATGTAGCACCGTCACATATAATACTCTTATTCATGGATATGGTAAGGCTCGAATGTTTGAACTGAAGGAGGACTCGTTGACAGATATGATTGAAAGTGGTAGCAGCCATCCAGATGTTTTCACATTGAACTCTTTTATCGGGGCTTATGGAAATAGTGGGCAGATTGAGAAGATGGAGAAGTGGTACGATGAATTTCAGATAATGGGTATAAGGCCGGATGTTAAGACATTCAACATCTTGATCAAATCATATGGGAAAGTGGGAATGTACAATAAGATGAGTTCTGTGATGGAGTTTATGGAGAAGAGGTATTTCACCCCAACTGTTGTTACTTTTAATATAGTCATTGAAGTGTTTGGAAAAGCTGGAGAGATTACAATGATGGATGAGTACTTCAAAAAAATGAAGCACCGAGGAATGAAGCCGAACTCTATCACCTACTGCTCTCTTGTTAATGCTTATAGTAAAGCTGGACTCATAAAGAAGGTTGATTCCATAACAAGGCAAGTAGAAAACTCTGATGTTATACTAGACACACCTTATTTCAACTGTGTTATCAATGCTTATGGACAAGTTGGGGATGTTAAAAGGATGCGTCAGTTGTTTTTGGAAATGAAGGAGAGGAAGTGTTACCCTGACAGTATCACTTTCGCTACGATGATCCAAGCCTATAATGCGCAAGGCATGCCCGAAGCTGCCAAAGATTTGCAGACCAAGATGATCGACACAAAGAATTATTCAGGTATGTCAAAACTCCTTCCATGGTTTTTGGTTGTACTGTTTTCTTGTCACTTGGAATCTTTCCTTTCTTGCTTCTATGATCTAACGAATTATATGGGAAATACTATTGCCTTATAAGGATTGAGTTACTCCACTTAGTACCAATTAGTTTTAAGTTGGAATCTCAATCCCTTTCTAAAAGGCCTTTCCTTTCAATTTGTGATATGGGCAAAGAAATCAAAGCTTCCATTGTCTCCACCTTTGACCTTCCGGTGTTGAGGTCTTTGACCTATTTCAAACCACAAATTTCCTGACGTGTATATCTACACATTTTCCGATTCGGCCTTTTGGGATTCTTTCAAAATTGTGTATACCCACAAATTTCTGATTCGTTCTTTCAAAGTATCACATTTGGTCCTATTATGTTCTAAAGTCTTTCATTATACCTACACTTTCAGGTCCAAATGCGAGAGACTATATTAGAAATAGTCCCACATTGGGTATGGGAAACACTATAGTCTTATATTCCTCCACTTAGTAGCAGTTGGTTTTAAGTTGGAATTTCAATCCCTCTCCGAAAGCCTTTCCCTTCAATTTGTAATATGCTTCTATGATCTAACAACACTGCGTTGTGTTTCTCAGGTACAACAATGTTGATTGGAGACTGATATGCTTTGATCATGAGAAATAATTGAGGCACAATCATCTTGTTGATCACATTTTTGTTCAAAGATGGAGAATTCAAACTCTCTATGAAGGGCCTAAAGGGTCACTGGACCACTGGGGTGGCCTGTTAATCGTGGGCCAAAGCGGGCAGTTGCAACCCATGTGGGCTTTGTTCTTGGCCCATTAGAAAGGGGGCTACCCAGATGGAAATGCTACCTCATCACCCCAACTGAAAGGTACAAATAACTTCCTTTGTAAATATGGCTTAGCTAGGACTAAGACTTGATATACCAAAAAATGGCTCTTTAATTTAATCTATTTTAATATACTTTGTATTAAATTCAAACCATGATTATTGAGACACATATTCCCAAAGCTGGTGTAGTTAAATATTACCTAACCTGCTAAAATATTAGTTATTTTCTACATAAAAAGTAGTCTTTATGCTTGTTTTATGAGTTAATCACATTAGTTTATAGTGTTTTCTACTCCCACCAAACTCCAAACTAGAAACATGCTTTTCATACACAAGAAGGAGAATTTAAGAGAGAGAAAGAATGTGAAAGGAATTAGAGAAACTCAAAAAGTGGGGGAGGAGTATTAATTTTTCCATTGCAAAATCATGAGTCAATAGAAGACGTTGACGTTTTAGAGTCAAAGCTCTAATAATTTCAAATAGATTGTGACACATGGGAGTTTAATCTCCCCCAAAAGCCAAAAAAACCAAGAAGCTTCTAATGGAACTATCAAAAACAAAACTAAACACTAACCTTGATTTGAACCTATTTCCTTTATTTATTTAATTTTTTCAAAAAGGATCCCATTTTAAACATGATTACAAATTTGAAAAATAACCCATCTGACTCATGTTTTTCAACCCCAATAATGCAGGAAAAAGGAGACTAGAAGTGGGATAAAAAAGGGTCAATTCTAGGGACCTGGTTGGTATTGATTGCTAATGAAGATATTTTAACAACATTCTCATGGAAATTTCCATTTTTTTCCATCCTTTTTTGCGGCCATATGATTATACCGACTTGCAATAAAAGTTGATTTTGGACCCCAAATATTACTATTTGCATGTGACATGCAACATAAGTCATTTTCATTTTGATGAAAAAGTGATAAAAATAAGTGTAATTATGATTATCTATTACATTAGAAAAATAAAAAAAAATACATCATTATCCTTTAGCTTGGTTTATCTCAAAGAAATGATCAAACTATTGTTCCACTTATTATTGCAAATTATATAACATCATTGAATTTGCCCAAAAATGTTAAATGATCACAATTATTTCATTTGGAACTTTCAAATAGAAATAATGACATTGACATTGGGTATTATGAGGTTTAGAGTTTTATCTCGTTAGTTTAAGGTTTTACTATTCATCTATGAGTATTAATTTGTCTCATTATTGATACTTTTAACGGGTTTCTTTTTTTTTTTTTTTTTTCAAACAAATCAAAATTCAAAATATCACTATGACGTATCTAAATCTATTTATTTATCATTTTTATGAATTAAATATTTCTTTTTGAATTTTGGATTAAAACCAAAATATAGGTTGGAATTCTTGGGTTTGTTCTTTCATTTTCTTCTTTAGCCATTATTGCCATTATAAAATACAACTTTGGAGGATTAAGGATATGCTGTTTCTTCAAGTTTCCACCTATCCCTCTAGAAACCCACTTTCGTTGCAAATTGGAAAATTGTTCTTTTCTCCCCACTTTTTGAAGGAAAAAGCACCACAATAATGTTTCTTTGAACCCTGTAATTGGAATTTGGTGCTTTGCGTAGAATCTTGAGTTTTAAAGATGCAATTCTCAAGCAACAAAGGAATGTTTTTAATAATAGGGACGTGTTGAAAATGTGCTTTTATAGTTTCAACTTCAAACAAGATATTTGCAGAAAGAGAGAGGAAAAAATAAATAGAGAGATCAAACTAGCCAATCAAATGGTGACAAGTTAGTATTTAATGATAAAAATGGGTATGATTTGAAACAAAATGCTTATGAACCGTTTGGGATAGTTTTTAATTGTTCTTTTAAGCTTTTATAAACTAGGAAAGATAACGGACTCGTTTATTTTTTTATCTTGTTTTATTTTATTCTATCATATTTTGTAAAAAAAATTTCTTTTGTCTATTCTAATTATTATTATATTATATTTTATTCTATTATATTATGTAGATCTCACAACCTCTTTATTATATCTTATCATATTCAATCATATGACACATTTGAATTATATTATTTTTTATATTATATTATTAATATTACTGTGTGAATCTCATCACTTTTTACATATATTATTATTTTTTTATTAAACTCGGTAAATTCCACCACTTTTTACATAAAATATTTAATATTATCGTGGGAACGTAACCAATTTTTACTAAAAATTTTAAAATTCTATATTTGATCATAGGAAGTAATGCCAAATAGGTCCTTTAGATTCTACCCTTCCAGAGCCCGTTGGTTTGTAGACCCCTCACCACATGTGAACAGTGAAAATAAGGTATTTTTCAGCTCAAATCACAAAAGCAAAGTCAACAAACATTAGGAATTTTAGTTGTTCCACTCATTTGGGTGTAAGAATTTTGATTTCTATAGAGACAATAATATATAAAATATTTCATTTCTTGCTTAGAATTTGAAGTTCAATGAAGAACCGAATGTGTAGCACTATTTTGGTCCCGAATGTGCCATCACATCACTGTGACCACTGCAAAGTTTGAATATATGAATGGTGTAAACAAAATTCCAACTATAATTAAGAATACTATTATTATTTCATCAGAATCATATCTCATTTCTTGAATTATGGTTTAGGCCAAAAATCTAAATATTTCATTGTTAAATTCAATTTCGGCTAACAATACTGAATATTAATATGTAGAAAATCAAGTGTTTAATCAACTAAATTGGCAAGGTGTTTGAATATGAGATAGTAAAGTAATACAAACAAAAGACGTTTAAAGACTGTTCTTGGTGTTTTTATTGATACTTTGAACAAGTATATGGAATAGAAGGAGAAAACTCAAAAGTGGACAGTTTTTCTAAAGAGGTAAATAACTTTTAAGTTGGTTGATAAAGAAATATAACTGAGAATACAATAAATGCACTGCACCTTTTATGGGCAACAAAATTAGAAATAAAATATTATTAAATAGATAAAATATATTAAAAAATCTCTAACATAAGCTGTCCGGATTGAAAGGCCGTAGATTGAATGTGTTGGTCCGGTTAGGCAACTAAGAGGGGGTGAATTGGTTGTTTTAAAACTTAGAAACCTTTTCGCTTAATTTATGAAAACCAAAGACACCTTGTTCTTGCAAATTAAATGTAAATTGCGGAAGCTTAAAAATGTA
>WUAT03040456.1:0-13844 GCA_010015005.3 Ulmus americana
GATAAGGGCTTCACAACATCGAAGTTCATCATACACAAATGAAGAAGATTTGCACCAATGTCATGTTTATCTTGATATTTACCAAAATCCAATTATATGAAGCAACCAATCAATAGATCAATTTTGGACTAGAATTGAGTCTGATTACAACAACTCACAATCAGAGTCTACCATCACTCCACCTCGACCCAAAAGATATTTGCACTGTCACATGCAAGTTATCCTTAACGCGGTTGCCTGATTTAGGGGATGCATAGGAAAATTTGAACCATAGTGGTGCTTAAGAGCAAGATATTGTAAGTTTTTCCATTTATAGCTTATTTACCAATTTATATATCTAATATATTTTAAAAATTATATTCGTATCATTTTTTAAAAAATTAAATCGAGCAAAAATGTTGCTAACATAAGATGCGTATTACAAAAAAGATTCAAATTTGGTCATGTGTGGCCCATCCTTAAAGATACTGAGAAATCTGCAAGCGTTAACAGTCCTATATCGTTACATGTCAAAGACAAAGTGTTAACTTCGCATCAGCACAGTCAGAGTCTCCCACAACTGCACCTCCTGGTTTGTCTGATTGTTCTATTACCATAAATGATGAGGAAATTAGTGGTAGTTCAACTCAACGACCTATTGGAGTGAAGAAGGCAAAATTGAAAAGAAAAAATGATGAACAAATTATGACAATTATTGATGATTTAGAAGCAGAAAATCGACAACTTGTTGATATTTAAAAAAAAAAAGGTAGCTCAAAACCTCTTGTCGCGATTCAAGGTAGAAGGCTGATCGGATCGAGCTTCTCTCCCATCCAATGGCGGAAGCCCAAGCTGACCGAACCCAAACCCTTGCCGAGGTACCATTATCTTCGTCTTCTCTAAAAATCCTACTCTTTTGTTCTATCGCAATGCTGGATTTGATTTCGATTCAATTTAATGTCTTTTTATTTAAGAAATTTAGATTCCGAGATGAAATTGATATCCGTTTCTGTTTTATGTCCTTTGATTCGAAGATATAGGTTGCTCTGAATATAGGGTATTGATTATTTTTCGATTTTTTTTTTCTTTTTTGGTTTTATCTTTTATATTGGTTGTTTGGAGCTCGATTTATTTTTTAATTTTTATGAAAATTAGGGTTAGAGGTAGTTTGCAAGCAGTTTGCTATATAATAAACATAAAAATGTTAGAAATGAATCAAAATTACATGTTTTTTCTATTTTTATGGTTTGTATTATAATACTTGCCGTGGGTGCATGTCATAATTGTCGGAATGCTTTAAATGTGTACATTTGATCAGGTCACCTTTGCTACTTGGTTTGCATAGCAATTGAGCTGTTGAGGAATGGCTGTTGCATTTTATGGCTTTTGAGAAATTAGTAAACCCTTATTGCTTTCAATTGTTAACCTGTAATATATTGAATTTCAATCTTCTTGAGGATGACAAAACGTTACCCATCCGAATATCCTATTAGTGCCTTGTACCTTTCCCTTTTATAAGCTTATCGTGTTAAAATGGTGATGCAGGATAGGAAGAAAGATAGAGAGACTGAGAGGAAAGATTGTTTAAGAGAGCGAGAGCGCGAAATTAGGAAGAAACAGAGGGAAATTAGGGAGGATTTGAATCAGATAGAGGAGGAAATGAGAGAGGAAAAATTAATATTCATTCATTCATCAAAAACTAGCTTATGCAATGGTACATAACAAAGCAAATTAAAATTAACAAAATAATAATTTATTCTTTCTAGCCTATAGCCTATATTGATCCTCATCAAATGGTTTTCCTTATGCTTTGACTTGCAGCAATACTCATTGAAGGAGAAAGAGGAAAAGCCAGTTGTGGATGCAAAGCCTGCGGAAGTAAAAGAGGCTGATAACTCAGGGAATACTGCTTCTGAGGATGTAGTCTCGGAGAAAGTTGAGGAGACACCCACTCCCACTGCCAAAGAAACTACTGAAGCTATTGCTGCTGTTGTTGAGGAAACTAGTGAATCCACCCCTTCCGCTGGTGGAGAAAGCACTGAAGTAACTCCTGCTGTTGCTGTTAATGACAGTGAAGCTGCTACTGAGGAAAGTGCTGAAAATACTGAAAACCCGAGTGAGCAAGAAGCAGCAGAAGAGACACCAGAGATCAAGGTTTGCCTACACTAAGATCAGTGGTTTAGTTTTGTCAGCTACGCAAATGCATGATGTGCATTACACTTCTGAGCTTTATACATTCACTTACTCATTGTGTGTGCTATTCAGCTTGAGACTGCACCAGCAGATTTTCGTTTCCCTACAACAAATCAAACAAGGCATTGCTTTACCCGATACGTGGAGTTTCATAGGTAATTCTACCAAGTTTTGTTGCTTAGTTCCTCTTTTGTGCTCTCTTTATTGTCACACAATGGTTTGGCCTTGTGTTTGTGGTAAATTGTCTTGGTCTTTGCAGTGTTCTGGCCTTATGTTTCTGACATCTTTTCAATTATTTTTAGGTGCGTAGCTGCAAAGGGTGACGATGCTCCAGAATGTGAAAAGTTTGCAAAATACTACCGGGCTCTTTGCCCTGGTGAATGGGTATGCGTTACAATGCTTCTCTATGCTCCACAAATTACAATGGCATCATTTTTAGTAAAGTTTATTCAGATGTTAGATGTGTTTACTGTTTATGTTGGATGCGATTGTTTATTGATTAATATTTTCTTTTTTTATGTTTGCTTTGCCCCAATGTTTTGTATAATGTTTTTTCTCCGTAAAGAGCTCATTCTTGTGTTTCTTACTCTCACCAGGTAGATAGATGGAACGAGCAAAGGGAGAATGGAACCTTTCCCGGACCTCTGTAGACACAGTCTGTTTCGAAGCCTGGATATGCTTTGTTGGTTTCTTTTATATCCAAGTTGTTTTTTCTGATAGATGAATTTCTATAATGAGAATTAAACTCTCAGGGAATGCCCTATTTAAAACGATGAGTTAATAAGAAATTTTGCTCGTCTCCGGAAACAGATAATGTAGTGCTCATAAGGGGAGTTTTTTCTTGACATCATTGTGAGAAATTTTCTTTATATTGTATCTCTTTATCTGTCGTGTGAGAGTTGTTTCCCCCTTTTTTTATATTTATTTTAAAATAAAAGCACCTCCCAACACAGGAGAGAATACTATTGATAGATCAATAAGAACAAAGAGCGCAAAAACAATCGAACAATCCCTGTATATTTGCTTCTTTAAACACGAGTATCTTGTAGAACATTTGGAATTGACGTTCTCCTAATAAACATATTTTAGAAGCAAGTATTTAACTTATTCCATGAACCTTCCAATACAATATTAAAATCTTCTAGCAAAAAGCTCTTGCTTGATATCCTCCAGCTTGAGAGTGGAGCGGCTAGCGTTAGTTGCATAAAGAAAGGCATCTTTGAACAATTCAATTAGGAAGGCTTCTGCAGCCTCCTGCAGTGCCAGCACAGCTCGCTTTCCGAAGCGCACGTTTTTGTTCAATTTTTGGGCAGTTTCTTGTACCAGCCTCTTGAACGGGAGCTTCCCAATCGAACATTTTCCCCTCGTTTTGCAAATCTGAAAAATAGCAAAACCAAAATGTAATTAATCAACTCAAGTTTGACTTACTATACTACTCTATAGTGAGATCAATTGAAATCACATTTAAGACATTCAATCATACACATCATAAAAAGGACAGTATGGGCTCGAAGAGTGAGAATAGAGATAAATAGTGAAGAGTGATAAAGTAAAATTTAGACAGAGTAGAGTGAGAGTAGAGAGGTTGAAATAAAAATATTATTTTTTCATATTCGAAGGTTAATATTTAAAACTACAAAATCATATGTAACAAAACAAAAATAGGGACTCAATTCAAAATATTTTATTTATTTAGCAGGCGATTCAAATACTCTATAAAAGACTAATTTACTCTTCCAATAATTATATCAAAAGAAAAAGGATAATATGAGTATGAATAGTTATACCAACTAAAAAAGAGGACAAATGTTACAGCATATTAATTTGAGAAAAACTCCTTGCAAATTCAATCAGAAGAATAAACAAAGCTAAAAAGAAGTTAGATCCCTTTTTAATTTTGTTGCCAAACCGACCAAAACAAATAAAAAAATACAAAAGAACAGGGGCTAACCGGACGATTGGATGGATACGGTTGATGTCGTGGGGTCACTTTTATTTTGGCCATCTGAAACATGCAACAAGTTTTACAATTCATTTCTAGCAAAAAAATTACTAGAAATTTATTTCAACAATTTGCATTACACAGTAATCTATATTTCTAATTTTCAAACAACCATTAATTTAAGACAATGAAATCTGATCTAAATTACTTAAAATTCCTCATCAACATTACCTTATTTCTAGAGGCAAAATACCCCCTACGCCAAAAAGAACTTGGAGAAAGAAAAAAAGCAGTATTTGAAAAAGAAAAAACACATACCTCTTCTTGGTCTTTATCTTCTTCTTTTGAGTACCAAAGCCAAGAGTGCAAGAATGTGTGGAGTCCTAACAATAAGCAGCGCTCGATTTATATATGCCTAAGCCAGTGAGGTAACAAGATAGCAGACGATCACGATTTACTTTCAGCATTTTAATTGCTGGCAATCAAATGGTTAGAATTTCTTCCCATTTTTTGGTAATTTATGCTCTTTAAAGGAAATTTTATTTAGACAGATAGACTATTACGATATGCACTTTTAAGATTATGAATTAATAATTATATTTTTTTTGGGGGGGATAAAGATCACTTGGAGTCTTGATTGTTTTGGATGGTGCCAAAATGGCCCCGGCTTTATCAAAATGTGTCAAAATAGTCATTTTGAATAAAAAATATTTCCAAAACAGCCTTCCGTATAATTCTATTTATCTTTTATGATTTTTTAGAATACATGTGGACGTACCTAGTGATTTGAAAATGGGTCAGACCTAGTGATACAACCTAACCTCAACTGGTTAATAAAGGGCTCGACCTGTCACTAGGCCATGTAGACTTACTAATGTTTATGAGGAAACTACATTTAGTGTCTTTTTTTTTTTTTTTTTTTAATAACAAATTATATCATTTTTATCTTCAAATAAAAATCATTACATTTATAGAATTATTATTTTTTTGTTGAAAATACATTTTCACCCTTATATCTAATAGACTAAATGGGATGAATGACTCTTTTTTTTGTAATTATTTACTTGGTTCATGAGCATTTTAAGTAAAAAAAGGTTTTACTTTTGCAATGATTTTTAAGTAGAGGTAAAAATGTTATAACCTCTAAAAAGGGGAGCAATCCTGTAAATGTTCCAATATTTATTGACGAGCTTAGTTATTTATTGATATGCATTATCCTTTTACAAATAAAATATATTGGATAAGCATTATCATTTAGTTGTTTATTGATAGACATTATCTTTTTACAACAAATGATTAGTTGTCTCTCTTTGCTATGGAGGTGGCCGGAGGAGTTTTTGGCTCTATAAATAGAGTAATACCCCAAGCCTTTATGTATTCCTAATTTTGAAAGACAGAGAGAGAGAACTGGTTGATTGTACGAAGGAAATGACTGAAAACTATAGAGGTTTTGAGGCTTGTAATTAAAATGATGTTTATGGGAGTAAACAATGCTGTATTAAAGGTTTGAGGCTTGTAATTAAAACAGTGTTTATGGGAGTAAACAATGTTGTATTAAAGTTCTTCAATCTTCTAAAACTTTGTTCATTGTGTCAATGGTGAAAAAGGAAAAGGGAGGAAAAAGTGTTCACCTAGGGTGAAAATAAAAAGAAAAATAACCATTAAGATTCCAAAGGGGTTTTGGAATACCAAAAATACCCTTACATGTGTTCGTCACGTGACAGTGATGTGGCGCACATTTAAATGAAAAACAAGCTTCGATAAGTAGTTTGTAAAAAATGCCAATGAACAATAATTTAGAGAAGTTTAACAATCAATTTAATAATTAAGGGGGTAGCGTACAAATCCGTTGAAAGGTAATAGGGTATTGGAGCCAATTAATCAAGCATTTATGCAAATGATATATTGACGAGGCGGGCAAAATATTGATGACGCCAGATAGGTTGATGACTTTTACTGTTCACGAAAGATTAAAAATGTTAGATACTCTATTTTTACCCATTGTTCTAATGTAAGTTTTTATTTTTATTTTTATTTTTTTAAGTGTCTATTAAATACATGATCCATATATACTTTAGTAAATTTTGTGATTGATGTGATGAATTTTAGTAACACAAACAAAAAAATTTACTTTAAATAAGTACACAAATTCTAAAATATCATATAAACTATACCTTAACTTTGAAAAATTGAGAAAAATGTAAAAAAAATTTCAAATTTCAAATAAAATAAATTCATAATTTTTTCTAAGAAATTATTTAGTCCTTTAACTCATTCCCTTCAAAATGTTTAAATTGTCATTTTTAATCCTAAATTTATTTATTTTCGATTTTTTTGGGACTAAAACTCGAAGATAACCAGGACCAAAAAGGAGAGGCGTCTCAAGCGTCTCTCACCCAGTCACACACAAAGCAGCGAAGCCATGGGATTACACTGTTGTTTGGGAGGGACGACCTTACACACCTTGAAGCTTGCCGCGATTCCCTCTTCTTCTTCTTCTTCTCGCTTCGTTTTCCGACCTTTATCGAAAACCTTAACCTTCCACTTTCTCTACCGCCATAGCCCTCCTCACAGGCCTCCATTTCCTCTGCTTCTTAGAGCTATTTCGGCTTCGGCAGTTGAAGCTACTTCTACGAAAACAATTCCTAAATCGTCGAATGAAAAGGGTACGTTTGTTTTCTGTCAATTACGTTGTTGTTTTTTCTATGATATGTGTGTTTGATTAACTCATTTTTGACGAACAATTTTGGTAATGTAGTTGTGAAACCGCAATGGAAAGCGGCAATAGACTTCAAGTGGATTAGGGACAACAAGGATGCGGTTGCTAACAACATAAAGAACAGGAATTCCAATGCAAATTTGGAACTTGTTCTTGAGCTTTATGAGAAGATGTCCAATCTTCAGAAGGTCAATATTTAGTTCCTGGGTTTATCTTTTTCTTTTTCTGTAGTAGCTGTAGAACTATTTTGTTGAAATTATGCTTCACTATTGATATAAGTTATGGTCCTGAGTCATTTGCTTATTATCTATGGTAATATTTCAGTATTAGTGAGGTCATTTTGATTGGATTAGTTGCCTCCAAGAAATTTGAGTAGCATATTTGGCTTGAGAGTTGATAGGGATGATATTTTGAAATTAAGTTATACACATGTTGTGTTTACTTGGAGAAGATTGTCAATTTTTGCAAACTGGTTTTCTTTCTCAATTTGAGCTAATAGTTACTCACAGATAGCAGGAAGTTGAGCGGCTTCGAGGGGAAAGGAATGCGGTGGCAAACAAAATGAAAGGAAAGCTCGAATCATCTGAGCGTCAAAAACTGATAGAAGAAGGTATAGTTTAGTTGGACTTGTAATCACATATTTTTTTACAGTTCTTATTTTTCTTTTGTTCCTCAGGTTTTTCATTTTATTTATTAATTTAGATTTTGAACTTAGGAAAGAATCTGAAAGAGGGGCTTCTGGCCTTGGAAGAAGACCTGCTGAAACTCACTGACGACCTTCAGCTGGAAGCACAATGTATACCAAATCTGACTCATCCAGATGTTCCCATTGGCGGGGAGGATTGTTCAACAATAAGAAAAATGGTTTCCTCTCATTATATCTTCACTCACAGGAATATATATATATGTGTGTGTGTAGTGTGTTTGTGTATTTTCTCCTCATTCTTGATATGCTTTTGTAGGTTGGTAGCCCACGCGAGTTTAGCTTCCCTGTCAAGGATCACTTACAACTTGGGAAAGAGCTGGATCTTTTGGATTTTTATGCTGCTTCTGAGGTACTCTTCTTATTTTAAGGCATTGAAGCATCTTTTGCTGTATGGTTAATCATGGTACTTGACATGAGTTCTGCATATGATCCTAAATGTGGATAAGGATTTGGGGCTTGTTGAATCTTTTATTTATTTACTTCTTGTTCTTGCTCTTGGCCCATTTTATGTATAATCTCTGAAGCTATGTGTGTTCATATATATACATTATATAGAGTTTGCTCTGGGATTAGGGATATTTTATTTATAAACTAGGTTTTCCTTGCCTCAAACGCAGCATTATATTGCTTCCTAATTAAAGGTCTTGGTTGCTGTAGCTTTCCTCTTGTTAGGAAAAAGATATCGATTTCTCAATTTTACAGATCAGACAAATTTCTTCTTGTTTGTACAGGTTAGTGGATCAAAGTTCTACTATCTAAAAAATGAAGCAGTTATGTTAGAGATGGGGCTTGTCAACTGGACATTATCGGAAGTCATGAAAAGAGGGTTCAAGCCATTAACAACCCCAGAGATTGTTAGGTCCTCTGTTGTCGAAAAATGTGGTTTTCAACCTCGTGGAACAAACACTCAGGTATCTCTTTATCTTTTCCTTTCTCCTAACCCAAGGCACACAAGCTACCTTCCTACATGCATTCCTAACACATGATTGATGACAAGGTTAATTTTCTTCAAATTTTACCACGAAATGAAAATTTATTGTAATAAACTACTCCTACAATTTTCACTGAGTCAAATTGATGAGAATCATCGGGTTGAATTCTTCCATGTGTTTTAGAGTTGGGTTAGAGAGAAGTGATACCATAAGAAGGATGCACTTCTCCTTCAGTTTCAGCTGGTCTGCAAGTCATTTCTATATGCTGATCATATTGCCACTTAATTACAGGTTTATTCTATTGAGGGTAGTGATCAGTGCCTTATAGGAACTGCAGAGATTCCAGTTGGGGGAATTCATATGGATTCTATTCTTGCTGAATCATCTCTTCCCTTGAAGTATGCCGCATTCTCCCATTGCTTCCGTACCGAGGCAGGTGCTGCAGGCGCGGCAACAAGGTAATCTCTATCTTTCGTTTTCAGTTTATATAAATCTGGGACAACATTTTTAGGGAAGAACAGCAACTATTTCTGGTAGACAAGATGCTTTCTTTACACTTGTAGTAAAAGCTTAGGAAAGGTCATTACTCTTAAGAGCGATAATAATCCTGTATGCATGTTACTTCTGAAGTCCATGGTATACTTCCATTGTTTATGCAGTGTTTGATAAACTGGTTGTAATTCTCTTCAGGGGCCTGTATCGAGTCCATCAGTTCAGCAAGGTGGAGATGTTTGTTATATGCCAACCAGATGAGAGTAATTTCTACCATGATGAGCTCATTAAGATTGAAGAAGAGCTCTTCTCATCACTTGGATTACATTATAAGTAAGCACTTGATCCACCAGCTTTCAATTCGTTACCTGTTTTTTCTTTTGTGATACTTTTGTTTTGATGATCTTGAGTTACTTCCCAGAACTTTGGATATGGCTTCTGGGGACTTGGGTGCTCCTGCTTATCGTAAATATGATATTGAAGCATGGATGCCTGGATTAGAAAGGTTTGGTGAGGTATTGCAACAAAATTATCTATCTCCCGCACTCATTTAAAACCCAGAAAGTTGGCTTGTATGCTTCAGTTTTATAGGTTAATAAAGTTTGATTTTCTAGTGTTGCTTTTACTATCATCGAAAATCTATGTTTGTCATCTGATCATTTGAGACACTATAGGCATAACAATTTCGAGGTTTCTTAATTCTTTATGAACTGGCAACAGATATCAAGTGCATCAAATTGTACAGACTATCAAAGCAGGCGTCTTGGGATCCGCTATCGTCCATCTGAACCAACATCAACCTCTCCTAAAAAGGGTAAAAGCAACCTTGCCCCGCCACAGTTTGTTCATACCTTAAATGCTACAGCCTGTGCAGTACCTCGAATGATTGTATGTCTGCTTGAGAATTACCAGCAAGAGGATGGCTCTGTCATTATCCCGGAGCCATTGAGGCCCTTTATAGGTGGACTCAAGCAGATTGCTCCGAAATCCAGATGAGAAGAAAATATGTTTTACTTATTTTTTCGGGGATTTGTAGTTGCGGGATCATTCTTCGAAAATGTTTTACTATGAGATCTTAGTTAAAGCCAATCAAGTCGAAAATGTTTTTGTTTTGTGAAATGCATAAGGTCGATTACTTTGAAGATACTGAGTTATTATTGTCTTTTCAATAATAACCACAATTTAAGTTGCATACCATGAACAGCTGTAGTTAATATTGGGTACGTTGTTCCAGTTCTGTAGTGAATTCTATTTCACGCAGTTCTTTTCTCTAATAGCTTGTATTGATAATAGATAATTATACCATATAAAATACAGATATCAGAGTTCCATTACTGTTAAGCTCAAGAAAAAACTGCAACAATCAATGGTTGGCTAGCCGAAATTGGTGGTTAAGTTTCTTCTCTATAGTCTGAGTTTGGTGATATCCACCTTTGGAACAGCATATGTGTACGCCTCATAGTTGATTTGTTGGCCCAAGCTACTCAATTTTGTCAGAGTTGTAATCAGATCAACCTGAAAAACAAACATCAAAACAACATTTGAGGAAAGGCCTGTTGCTTAATTGCATTTTATTATTATTAGAAATGAACTGACCTCATAATCTGTCCGAGAGACGGTCTCTCGGCTGCGTTGGTATTTCTGAACCCATGGCAAAACCTCCTTATCTGTAGCCAATAAGGCCTCTGTCGCCGTCTGATCAGGACCGAAAAATGCAGACATTACAGCTACCTGTTCAACCAATAAATGAAGATCAGTTGCTATATCCGATCAAGATCCAAGAATGTGAGGATGAATTAAGAAGAGTATTTGCACTCCATTTTTTCATTGATCTACAACTGTTATCTTCATTTAGGCGTAGTTTCATACTTATATATTTTTTGTAAAATATATGGCCAGTAACTCTTTAGGTCCCTTGTTTTACTTGCCAAGGAAGTAAGTTGAAAATCACGGGGAAGTAACCTGGCGGGGGCCGAAGCCAATAGCAGAGAATTTGTCTTTCATTTCTTGGACAGTGGCTTTCTCCCATTGGGGAATTCTCCCTTCTGGATCTGGTTCCTGGGCATCTGATCTCCCAAAATTTCGATCAAACAAGCCCCACTGTTGGACAAGAATGGTTACAAAAAATGTTGTTTTGAATCAAAAACTGTTATGGGAATGTCATGCAAGTGAATTGAATATAACAACGAATGATTCCATTTGCCGGATGAAACGAAGATTAGAACAAGAATGATCAGGAAACAAACCTGTCCATTTGAACCATATGCAGTGTATAGTAAGTTCCCTTTCTCTACATTGCCACCACATTTGAGAATAGCAGAAGCTAAAAAGGTAGCTTTAGTTGCGCTTTCAGCTGCATAAGAAACAGAAAAATTGAGTTAGAAATAACTAACTTCAAAGTTGTTCCATCTTTCATTGAAAAGGCCATGCTATATAGCCTTGATTGTTTTAAAGAAATTTTACCATACAAATCGGTCCATTGTTAAAATATAGTAATACTTAAATATGCACAACCTGCAAATTGGATGAGATCTGCATACGAAATGGGTCCCCCCTTGGAGTACGAATCTATCTCCTTCTTGGCTTCCTCTAATAAACTCAAAGCAGAGGCAAGTCCCTTGTTTTCAGGTCTGCTTATCTCTGAACTTCAGGCAAGAAGACCATGCAAAAAGAAATCAAGGATGGTTTTTTACAGAGTTAGAAAAAAAAAATTGACTTTAAGCAACGAGAAAATCAGAAACATTGAAACTACTAACTTCAGAGATTTCGCTACAAAGAAATTTTTTCTTGCAGTTTGAAATTTTCCCATTTACTGGTTTAGTTAAAAAAATACTAGACAGACTTGACATATACCTGAATCTTATGGATCCATTTGGGCCTCCAGATTTAGTAGCCTACACGCTTAAAAGTTCAGCAAATTAGTAGCTCTAATTTGCTTAAGTTCTTTAAGAAAATAATCAAATTCATAGCAAATTTCAGCAATAAGCTTTTCTGTCTAACCTTCTCATAAGTTATGGCATCGTTCAGTGCCAAAGTGAGAAGTGATGGGATAATATCTGGATTTGCCTGAAACAAAACAAGAGAAAGAAAATGTGTTAGCAATTTCAGCCTGGAAACATAGATATATACAATGTTGTTTAACTAGTATTATTAAGCAATAGATGCAGCTTAAGACTCACCTTAATTGCTTCATAAAGAGTCCCCTTGATATTTGCTGTTTTTAAAGAATAAAAATAAAAAGGAGTAAAAGAGGATATAGATCAGCAGCTGGAGCAGATATTAACATTGAAGAAGAAGATTTTGAAGAACTTACATAGAAAATCAGAACGTTGTCTTCTTTGTATCAAATCGGCAGCACTAGCCACTTGTACAAATGTGCCTGAGCTTCCTATTAATTCCTAACATAACAACTGGCAGAAACTCATCATCACTTGTATTCATGGAAAATATGTAAAGTATTCATCTGAGATTAACCAACATCTTTTTGGCTCAAATGCCACTAAAATTTGCACGGATTTACATGTTGCCACCTAAAATTGAAAATTGACTCAAATACCTCACGAAGATGTTGTTTATTGGCTTTTTGCACAAATTCGCTCAAACTTCAGGGGCACTTTCTGTACACATGCCAATGAACAACAACTTTAAGAAGTATTTGAGGTATCTTTAGGTGGCAACATGCAAATTCGCGCAAACTTTGAGCCAACAATCTTCTACGGTTCTACCTATACACACCAGCACAAACACATATCTTTTGGCCCTGTTTGCTCTACACACACACGTGGAAAATAGCCTTTCAAAAAATAAAGGGAACCAATAAGAAAATTATACTCACCAAGCCCACGGAGGCACCAACACATTTAAGAATGTCCCTTCTTTTGAATTGTACCCCATCAGAAACTTCAGCTTCTAGTTTACTACAACGAACTGTAACCTGCAAGCTCGAAACTATAAACCCCAAAAATGCAGTTTGGACCAAAACAGGAAAGTTTATATAGCAGGACGCCTTTTTTCTATAATTTAAGAGCAACCCATTTCACCATTTTTCATATTTGTACACAAAACTTACAGAAAGAGTGGGACATCGGGTGGCAGAAGTAGAAGTAGCAGTGAGAGGAAGCAAAGAAGGAACAGTTGAAAGGAATGAGACCCCCATTATCGAATGTTCTTCTCTTTCTCTGTCTCGGTGTTCTGGTAAAACTCTCGAAACCTTGTGTAGCTGTGAAGGATGAGAGGGAGGGGATGGCAATGGGCCCACAATAGCTGAGTTTATGTGTGGAGTAAATAAATTAGCTATCTAGATCCCGTCTTATCCTATCTAGATCCTGTTACTACGTGGAATATTATTGTATCAGGAAAACAAGTTTGTTCATCTCAAGGGGATTTTTACATCCTGTACCTGTAATTTTAATTTCGTGTTTTGGTAATTCTAAAAGATAACCATAGATGTAGCGGTGTAATTCGATCTAAATCAATATGTTTTTAAGTATATTTAATTTAATTTAATTGAACGTTAATTAAATTTTTAATTTTTGGATCTGATCCAATCTAATAGTAAATGAAAATTAAATTCAATCTAATTCAATTAAGGGTTTTCAAATTTTAATCTAATATAATCTAATCCAATCCGATTAACGTAAAAAAATACAAGTATTTATTCAAATTAAATATTTTATACATAATTTAATATACAAAATTTATATTATCATAAAATAAATTATATATAATAAAATATTAAATTTGAAGTTCATACTATAATGAAATCATAATACATTACTTAACAATTAATTATGAAGTTTGTAAAAAAAAAAAATAATTAATTCATTATTTTTGTTTATTTTGATTTTAATAATAATTTTAAAGTGTTAAAGAAATTACATA
>WUAT03040676.1:2888-20733 GCA_010015005.3 Ulmus americana
GTCTACGTGCGGTACACACAACGCACTCTGTGTGCGCACCTCTCTAAAAAAAAAAAGAAACACTCACACACCAATATATATATATATATATATATATATATATATATATATATATTAACTAAAGCCATAGACTCAGCAAAGCTTATATACATATATATATTTTTTTCTTCATGTTGTTGTCGTCAGATTTCGCCACGCCACCGTGCTCCGCCATAGCGACGGCTCTCCACACCACCACACTCATCTCAGCAAGGTGCACCTGGTGGCACCCTACTCCGGCCATGAGATGATTTATAGCAAAAGTTTCTATTAGAGCTCTTCGAGCTCCTCCTTGGCCCACAGCTTTGAACCGCCACCGTTCTAAGCTCTATCTCCGACGTGGTCTGTCATCGCCCAAAGCTGAAGTCTCCTAGACTACCCAACAAGACTAAAACGAAAGGAAAACAAAAGGAAAGGAACGAGTGGCTTACTCTCTCACCGGACGGTCGCCTCTCTTCCTCTCCTTCATAGTCCAAACTTCCATTTGTTCTCTCTTGCTCTTTCCCCTTTTCTCTCTTCTAGTTTTGAACCAAGCTCTCACCCTCTCCCTCTCTCTTGGTATTTAAGGTGGCCAAGGCCCCTTGCACTTGCTTCCCAAGCCACAAGTTTTTGCCCAATTGGTCATCTCGCAGTCTTGATATGATGGGACACTATACCCCTCCATTTTTGGTTGGCAGCCACGGCAGTGTTGTCTTGTAGAGATATTATTTCAATTTCATATTGGGTAAAAGCATGTGGTTAGTTGGGTTTTTCTTTTTCTTTAAATGTTTAACTTAGTTTTTGAAACAAACTAAGTGTTGGTTTTTGGAAAAAAAAAAAAATTAAGAAATGGGCTAGGTTTGACTTCTTGGGGGTGGCAGTGGGTCGGCCCATTGGCTAAACCTACTTCCCTTTCATTTTTTTTTTAAATATATAACAACCATAGTAATATTACTAATGATTAAGTTTCTAATAATAATAATAATGTTGATACTAGAAATAATTTGAATAATAATAGTAATGATAATAGTAAAACCAAAAATTATTGATAGCAATAATTTTGATAATGTACTTTGGTATGCATTCACATTTTCATTAATTTTGGTATTAACGATAATAATAATAGAATTTGGATAATACTCATTACTACTAATTTTGATAGGGTTTATTAGAAATGAGGGTTTTGTTGAGTAATATTGTGGTATTATTATCGAAAAAAATATTTCTCATGAGTGTATACTCACATCAAATTGTAATAATAGAGTTAAAATTATTTTTCAAAATAATCTTATACTTATGATCATGGAGATATTTTAATAATAATAATTTTGCTATCAAATTTTTAGAGATTTTAGTAACCCCATCAAACTTTAAAATTTCCAGTCTTAGCTTTTGTGTTTGTTCGGCTTATCGTGTACGTTTGGATTAATTCTGGTGTTTCTCACTTTACTTCAGTTGTACTCTTGGATTTCATACAATACTTCGCCCTTGTTAGGCAATAATTGTGTGCGTCTATTTTCTACATGCCACTTTTCGTGTTTTAAAGTTTTCTAGCAAATACAGTATTATTACTCACTATTAAGGATTTTCAAATTTGAAATTAATCTTATCACTTAGAAATTTTCATATTTTGGACATCATAATATGCATTCAAGACTATTTGGTATATAATTTTCCGAACATAAAAATTTTCCAATGAATACTACCGATTAATTCATTAATTAATGGCAACAATCAAGATTAAAGGTTCTAAATTTTTGGGGGTTTACATTCTCTCCACCTTATAAAATTTTCGTCCTCAAAAATTAAAACAAATGAGGATATTTCTTCCTCATCTCATCTTCTCGTTCCCAGGTGGCCTCTTCCCCCTTATGGTTCGACCACAATTACTTGACTAAAGGTGTTACATTATTACGAAGTGTCTTCTCATTCCTGTCCAAAATCTACACTAGTTGTTCTTCGTAGGTCAAGTCCTCGTGCAGTTTAATTGGTTCATGTTCTAGTACATGTGTTGGATCGGAAATATACTTCTTCAACATAGAGACATGAAATATGTTGTGTACCAATGATAATTCCTGAGATAAGGCTAGTCTATAAGTGACTTTACCTATTAGCCTTGACAATCTCAAATGGTTCTATGTACCTTGGACTCAGCTTTCCTTTCTTTCCGAATCACATCACGTCCTTCATATGTGCTATCTTCAGAAACACTGAATCTCCTATTTGGAATTCTAGTGGTCTTCTTTGTTTGTCAGCGTAACACTTTTGGCCACTTTGTGTAGTCTTCATTCTCTCTTTGATCAGGTTTATAGCTTCTATGGTTGATTCAATGAAATCCATTACCGCGATATGCTTTTCTCCAGTCTTGAACCAATGTACTATCGATCTATATTTTCTCCCATAAAGAGCTTCATATGGTGCCATGCCAATTATTGCTTGGAAGCTGTTGTTGTACGATAATTCAATCAGTGGTAGATACTTGCTCCATGCACCTTTGAATTCCATAACACAGCCACGCAACATATCCTCCAAGGTTTGGATGGTTCGCTCTGTCTGTTTGTCGGTCCGGAGATGGAAAGATGTGCTAAACTTCAGCTTTGTACCCATTGTTCGCTGAATACTCCTCCAAAATGTCAAGGTGAAATGACTATCCCTATAAAAAAAATGATTGACATGGGTACTCCATCCAATCACACAATCTCCTTTATGTATAGATGTGCCAATTATTCTAACAAATATGTGATTTTAATTGGTAAAAAATGCGCTGATTTGGTTAATCTGTCTACTATCATCCATATTGCATGGTGTCCATTAGTAGTTTTGGGAAAACCTACTATGAAATCCATGGTAATCTATTCTCACTTTTATTCTGGAATCTCAATCAGCTACAGTTCTCCGGCTGGTCATTGGTGTTTTGCCTTTATTTTCTAACAAATCAGGCATTTTTCAATGATTTTGGTCACATATCCTTTCATACCAGCCACCAAAAACTCTCCTTCAGGTCTTAGTACATCTTTGTAGCTCCTGGATGGATTGAGTAAGGTATAACATGTGTTTCTATTAAGATTTGAATTTGTAATTCTTCATCATTGGGAACACACAATCTACCCTTAAGCCTCAAAACTCCATGTGACATAAGGCTAAATTCCGTATTCGATCCCTCCTTTACTTCTTTCCGAATGCGATGTAGTATAGGATCTAGCCCTTGTGCTCCCTGTATGCCCTCGAAAATGGTTGGTTGGAGTGTTAGCATCAACACTTGACCCACAATCAATTCCAACTCCAAATTGTTTATCTCCTTCTATAAGGAATCAGGTAGTCCATGTATCGACATCAACATAGCAATAGACTTCCGACTAAGAGCATCGGCAACCCGATTAGCCTTCCCTAGGTGATACAGGACCTTGCAATCATAGTCCTTAACTAGTTCTAGCCATTTTCACTGCCTCACATTCAATTCTTTCTGAGTGAACAAGTATTTTAAGCTCTTGTGTGATTGGTGTAAATCTAGCAGTGCGCTCCATACAAGCAATGACACCAAATATTTAATGTAAAAACCATTATTGCTAACTCCAGATTGTGCGTAAGATAATTTCTCTCGTGTTCTTTCAATTGTCTGGATGCGTAGGCGATCACTTTTTCCTTTTGCATTAGTACTACTATGAGTCCTAACTTCAATGAGTCACTATAGATAACAAAGTCTTTTTCCTTAATAGGTAGTGTGTGAGAATCGGTGCACTTGTGAGTCTATCTTTCAGCTCCTTAAAACTCTTTGCGCAATTTTTTGTTCACTCGTACTTCTTTCCCTTTCTAGTAAGTGCCATAAGTGGTATGGCTAAACTCGAAAATCCCTCCACAAATCTCTAGTAATAGCCCGCCAACCCTAAGAAACTCCTGATCTCTGTGACACTGGTTGGCGTCACCTGCTTTCTCACTGCTTCAATCTTTCCTGGATCTACTAATACACCTTCCTTTGACACCGCGTGACCTAAGAAGTGTACTTTGTCCAACCAAAAATCGTACTTAGAGAATTTTGCATATAGTTTGTGCTCCTTCAAAAGCTGTAGTGTGACTCCCTAGTGCTCTTCTTGGTTCTTCAAATAGATCAAATTTCAACGATGAACACTATGATGAATTTGTCAAGATATTCGGTAAATATCTTATTCATTAGGTCCATAAAGGTATGGGTGCATTGGTCAATCCGAATGACATTATCAATAATTCGTAGTGTCCATACTGAGTCTAGAAATTCGTTTTCAATACGTCGCTCTCCTTAATCTTCAGCTGATGGTATCCATATTGTAGATTAATCTTCGAAAAGAGAGCTACTCCCTTTAATTGATCAAACAAATCATCGATTCTGGGTAATGAATACTTGTTTTTGATTGTCACCTTGTTCAGTTCCTGGTAGTTGATGCACACCCTAAATGTGCCATCTTTTTTCTTCACAAACAACACTAGAGCTCCCCAAGGTGAGTAACTTGGACTTATGAAACCTTTTCAATTAGTTCCTCCAATTGAAGTTATAGCTTCTTCAGTTCGACTGGTACCATACGGTATGGTGCCTTCGATATCGGTGCAGTTCTAGTCAGTAACTCAATCTCGAATGATATTGCTCGACATATAAGTAGTCCAGGTAGTTCCTCGGGAAACACTTCCACAAATTTTTGAACTATCGATATATCTTCTAGTTTGGCCTTTTCTTCTTGGAGTCCACCACACTAGCCAAAAACCCTTGGCATCCACTCAAAATCATATTCTAAGCCGTCATCGATGAGATGATCATCTTTTGTTTTCAATGATTCTCACCCACAAAACTGAACTCATCTTCATTGCTTGGCCTAAAAGTGACTCTTTAAATTCGGCATTCGATTGTAGCATTATACTTGGTGAGAAAATTCATTCCCAATATAACAACGTAATCATACATGTCCAATATGATTAGATCCACATACAACTCACTGTCTAACACTCTTACAGGCATTGCTCGTAACCAATGAGTCAATATCAAGACATCTCCAGAGGGTAAGGATGTCCTAAAGGGTTGCGATATAACATCTTTCGCTTTATCCAACCGATTTGCATGGATAGTGGATATGAATGAATGTGTCACTCCAGAATCAAACGAGATATATGAGCTCAAGTTTACGATAGAAAGCTGACCTGTCACAATGTTGAATGCTCCTACCTCTACACTCCTTTTGTGTATGCGTAAGTTCTAGCTTCTGGTTCCAATGCTTCTAGTTTCCCTCGACTGATTGATGGTACTTCTAGCTTAGCTTGCATAGCATAGGCATCGGGTGCTGGATTCTTGGTCTGGGTTGGAGCATTCCTATAGTTAAGTGGGTTGGGGCACTACTTAGCATAGTGTCCATCCTTGCCCCATCGATAACATATATTTGGGTTTCTAGCGCTACACTCTCTGGGATGAGTCTTCCTGCACTTTTTGCAAGGTGGATAACTCTGGGGGTTCTTCCTCTGTGGTTTACTACTTTGATTCCACTGGCCTGAGAGTTTCCCTCTCTTCTTGAAATTTGTTGATTGATTTAGCTTATAGCTTGGCTTAGAACCTCGATGAAATCTCTTTGCTTGGTTGTTACTACCCTCCTTCTGTTGGTTTCTCTTGGCTTCAAAGTTTCGGGCCCTCTCTTCTTTTAGCTGAGCTAATCTGTATTCTACATGAATAGCCCTCTCCATATATTCTGCCACAATGGTGGGATGACCACCTCCACTCTCGATAGTCAATGCTATATCCAGACGAAACATGTCCATCATCCTTGTCAATCTTTCCTCTTCAATATTTGCTAGGAAAGGGCACAAACGAGCTAGCTACCCAAACTTTTGGAATGCATCCACTAGTATCATGTTTCCCTATTAGAGATTGAGGAACTCATTCTGCTGGGCCCTGAGAGCAGTTGGGTTGTAGTACTTCTGGTTAAACTCCTCGACAAACTCACCCCAAGTCATGGCATTCACATTCGTCCTCAATTTGACAGATCCCCACCAGTGTTTGGCATCCTTCCTCAGCATGGAGGATGTACATAGTACTCATTAACGATCGCCGAGTTCCATGAAATCCAGAATAGTCTCAATCAAACTCAACCATTCCTCAGCTTCCAATGGGTCTATCAACCCTATGAGTTCAGATGGCTTCATCTTCTCAAATCTCCCATAAAGTGGTTCCTGTCGTATCAATGGCTATACTAGGGGTCAATTTTCCCCATGTCCCCGTCTGATAGATCCATTCTCATCCTCTGTCTGGGACTAGTTGTCCTCTGGTCCCGACTTAGATGGGTTTCCTCGGCTTCTACTAGCATTGTCATTTCCTTGCAAATCCAACTGTTGCATAAGGTTGCGAATCTCTTTTACCTACTCTGCCAACCATAAATCTTGTTCCACCATACTTTTCTATATGGTGGCAACAAATTCCACCATGTTGTTTTGGTCTGGCTCTCGATTGAAGTTATTTAGGTTTATGTGCCTTGGTTCATTTCTCCTTACTCCATTGGCCATTATGAATCAATGAGGGAAGTTAAGTAAAAATAAATAAAATTTTTGAGTACGGCTATCACGTATGTTGATCCCTAATCAGTGTTTCTCTATTTCTATTTTTAATTACCAGGCTCTCAATCATCATAATCAATACCATATAAACAGAGAAGTCACATAAATATCATAGATGATCATAATTCTAAGATACCACACATAGAATTAATCTAATCCTCATACATCACGGTGTTCATCTTAATATCATTGTAGCAAGAAATGTAAATTAAGATAAAGCATAGTCAGATAGTTTGTCACTTCACATTGCCCCTATTCCATAGGTTCGTCATCGGTTGCCAAATTAGTTGAACTGACCCTCGAAGTACTCACCCCCGTAGATCAATGCCTTCCTCGAACAATTGCGGTCATCACGATCCGGAGAGGTCGTGTCCTGATCCTCTCTTGCCACTCTCTCTATACACATTGGGCATTGTCCAGTTGTGCATCAAAACTATCCTCGCAGGAGGTGCAGTGGATCAAAATTGGCTTGGGACTCCCTACTAGAATATTTTGCATAACTTTACTTCCTCAAGCTCCTCTGAAAGGTCTTCTGCATCAAAGAAAGTGGATATGAAGCGGGACTCATAGTCCTGTAGGCTCTTGTCTGGGACAGGCTCCCATGCTTCTATTAACGCTCTAAGATGCTCATATCCCTGTGTAGGTCACTCGTCTCCTATTGTCTCAGGTATCCGTGGCTCATCCATATCTGTTATGGCATGATCCTCAACAAGCTTATCTTCCTTGCTATCTTCCTCTAGATCCGACTCCGATATGTAGGGTTCCAGTTGTGACCCAAATGCATCTCTAAGTGCGCCGGTAAAATTGGACTAGCTAGTGGTACTTGGGTCTACTTCTAAATCGTTCCACCACCTCGACACCTCGCCCTCTAACTGTATGGTGGCAAATGGAACCTGGGTTCCATGGGACTCTGAATACCTCAAGAATCTTCTCTATTTGTAGCCTCCACATATCCAACTAGGAGGGATGAGGTGCACCATTGTAAGTACTGGGATGTGTGTTGTGGAAAAGTACTAGCCACTCTGCGGGAGTCCTCATCTCCTCCTAGATCCTCTGAACATCCATCGGTATATCTCACACTAGGTGGTTTTCTGGTACAAACACGTCTATCGGAATATCATTGCCTTCTACAATCGTATCATGTTTACAATACTACCATCACGCACAGAACATTCTAACAATATAGAAAACTTACTTAGATGATACTGCTGCTGAGGTGGAGTGATGGGAAGTCGGATTTTAGGGAACCGCTTTGATATGAACTGAAATGACCCGACACTTAGGGGTCCTCAAAACTCTTATACGAAGCTAAATTTTTATTTTTATTTTTTTTCATGTTGGTGCCAATATTTTAGAATTGTTTTCTTATATTTACAATTTTATATGCCCCCACATTTTTTTGTAGGAAAAAAAATTCAATTTTCCTTACACGAAAAAAAAAAATTCAATTTTCCTTACACTTATAAAAGTTCTTTACTTGCAAAAATTGCTGTCTATTATTCTACTTTAGACTAGTGGCTGACCAATGAATCAAATTTAGGGGGAGGGGGGAAAATACATAGATTTTAAAATTCAAGGATAAAAATGCAAAAAAAAAAATTAGAAGAAAAAGAAATTTCTGGGGAAGCATTTGCTCCCACTACTCCTAAAGCTAGGTTCACAAGTGCTTTAGACAACGGTTAATTACAAAAAACGATCACCAAAACCTTTTTTTTTTTTTTTAATAAACAAAATAATTTGCTCCTTATCCATAACTTCATCCTATAATCAAATATAATCTGAAAACACAAGTAAATCAAGTACAACAATTGAAACATGAAACTGTAGTTCTTTGCTCTCAAGTTCAATATATAATTTCTACTCGTAATGAGCCATTAAACCAATGATTAATTTTTGACACAGATGATTTATGTAGCTGATGGCAGTAAAAATCTAAATTTTTCTATAATGCCTTCTGGTAATTCTGGTTTGTATACTAAAATGCATATGATGCATTGTAGAGACATCTACAATACATTATAGGTATACTCACATTTTCACCAACATTAACTATACAATTCATTAAGATGAAATTAGAAGTGGTCATAATTCATGTAAGACTTAAACTAAATGACTCATATAGAGAAACCTATAAGAAAAACCACTACACCACATTGGGCCTAATCTAACAGGTGAATATAACATTATCAAAAAAGTGTTACTTTAGCCCATTAAGTAGGTGGGAAGTTATAAAAATTCACAGCCCATTTTTCTTTCTACGAAATTTTGGCTTATTTGCTTTAAGGAGCCTTATCAGCCGCTCAATTTCCTCTTACACTCACATTCACTCCCTGTCTCTCTCTCTCTCCTCGACTGTTCCCTCTCTCTCTTCGTGACTGATGTCTCTCTTTGAGACTATGGCACGGGGTCTCTCCGGTGACGACGGAATTACAGCAAGTCTCTTCGGTGGCAACTCCAGTAGCAACAGCAGCAGTGGCTCTCTCCGATGAGTTTTCAGCTTCCTCTTCCTTCTTCTCTATTCTCAACACATAAAAACTCCCAAAATTTCTTCAACTCAAAAGCCTAGATTATTTCCAAAGATTTGCCCTAATTTTTGACAAATCCCTAGTTTCTCTCTTCATAATAACTGATCTCTTTGTAATCTTGATAACAACCTAGTTTAGTTCTGACCCAATTTTTTTTTGAATCGAACACACAATAGCTTGTTTTCACTCTTCAAATGTTCATCTCAAATTTTTTTGTTAATTTTGTTCTAACCCAGTTCAATTTCTTCTCTACTCTGTGTGTTTTTGGGTTGTGTTTGGGTAATTGGTGTTCAGTTTGGTGTCGTGTTGATTGGTCTAATGCATTTGGGAGAACCTGAAAAGATTATTGTGTCGATGGACTTGTTTCCAGTAGAGAATCAGTTGAGATCTTGGATTCCATGGTAATGGGGATTTCTAAAATGTTGAGAAAGACGTTTCAGAGTAGCCAAGGAGTGGAGATATTGTGTGGTAGTGAGGTTGGTGATGGTTCAAGCAATAGAGCAGCTTCTCATGCTTGCTTGATTTCTTCAAGTTCATTTCTTGGTGAAGAGAAATCTGGATCAAAGGTATCAACTTCTTTTATTGAATCTAATAGCCTTGACTTATCACTAATTACTTTTAATTTAGGAAGATTGGCGTATTCAAAAAATTTGCAGAACATCAAAGATTCGAAGGATAGAATGGTTTTATATATCTTCAACAAGGCCGTCCTTGTTGACTAAGAGAGCTAGAACAAGGGGCTCTTACTCTTGAACTCCCTTCTACCAAGTTTATGGTTGTAATATGGATCTTAGCAACTCAAATGAAAAGTATAAAAGGTCGTCCTTGTTGGCTAAGAGATAGAACAATGGGCTCTAACTCTCTATGTGATGATATCTTCCTTGTTTTTCAGTTCATTATTCACCTAAAGTCTGCATATTTGCTATTCTATCATTGATTTGTGGCATCTATTCTGTAATTAGGTTTCATTTGCTGGCTGAATCTGATGATGGCAAGTGAAGTTGTTTAGATGCCTAGCAGGCCATAATGAACGTTGGAGGAAGCCTCAACTAGATGGCCTATATGAGAAATCACATAAGTTCTCACAGGCTTATCAAGGTGACAAGGTATGAACAATGTTTTTTTGTGTTGCTGTTCTTGTTGATCTAGAAGTCAACTTTTGTCTTGAGAAATGAGAATTGAAGTTATTTAGAGGAGCAGAGAGAGTGAATAAAATTTTAATATTGCCATGATGAAGAGCAACTCTTATCACATATATTTCTGGCATATTTGAATCAAGTATAAATTGGAGAGTGAACATTTATGTGATTAAATTTAGTGCTTTTTTATCATAGCCAATGTTTTTCCTATGATGGGAACTGTTGGAGCCCCCATCATGACGATTGAAGCAAGGCTTGAGTCAGTTCCCGAGATGGGACATGATGCACTTTCCAGCGTACCACACAGAGAGATTTGCCTGAGAGGAAGAACCCTATTTTCTGGTTACCACAGAGAGAAGATCTAACGCAAGATGTCTTTATTGATGGGTGGTTTCATACAGGTAAATTCTATGTCACTTTAAGGTGTTACTGATTTATGTGGCTTTCAAAGTGTTTTAACACCAGAGATTAACTGACCATTGGTCTACATAGAAAGATGCATATAAGTGTCAATAAGACAATAATCAAGTAAAAGCGAGATCCAAAGCAATAAGGAATATAGGATTTTAAAGAGTCTCCAAATGCTTATTAAACTTAAGTTAATCCAGATGTAGGCATAATCATTTGGGAGTCAAACATTTTAATATCCACTTGATGCGCAGTCTTTGTTTCCTTAAAGAAATTACTATTTAGTCACATAATTATGAGAGGATTGTAGGTGACATTGGAGAATGGCAACCTGATGGATCAATGAAAATTATAGACCAAAAAAAAAACATCTTTAAGTTGTCTCAAGGGGAGTATGTTGCTGTCGGGAACATTGAAAGCAAATACTTGCAATGCCTTTTAATAGCATCGATATATTTCTGTATTTATAATACTACACATCTATTAGAGCTAAAATAGAATTGCAAGTCCCTTTTATCTGCTGCCTTTCATTTCTACCAAATATCTTCACTCATTTTACTTTTGCTCCTTTGGGCATAGATTTGGGTCTATGGGAACAGTTTCAAATCGTGTCTTGTGGTTGTGATGGTTCCTGAGAGAAAGACGCTGGAAGATTGGGCAATAAGCCATAATTTGACCGATGATTTCAAATCACTCTGCCAAAATGATGAGTCAAGAAACTACATTTTGGATGAGCTCAACAATGCCAGTCATAAACACCAAGTATGTTGATAACTGCCTCAACTTCATGCCAATTTCTTGCTAAATGATTCTTATTTGTCTAATTTATTTGACATTGTCACAGCTTTGAGGTTTTGAGATGTTGAAAGCAATTCATCTTGGAACCAAACTCTTTTCACTCCAACCCACATTTCAAAGGTACAAATTATTTTCTCAATTTTTTTTTTTTTTCTTGTTTGTTTGTCTTAGTATTCTTTTATTTGAAGAATATAAATTTCTTGCTTGAGATGTTTTTTTTTTCCTTAAAAAATTGTTTTTTATTTTTATTTAAAATTGTGCTTTCTATGTAATGTATTGTATGCAGATGAAAATTATATTTTTCTCTTGTTTTTTCTGAGAAATATTGAATAGGACAATGCATTGTTTGATGACTAGTAGTTTTAGGTTTATCTCAGCCACAATAGTTCTATGAGACTGTATTAGCGGATTGCGGATTCTCTGTTTTTGTTAATAATAACAAGTGTTTGAAGTTTCAAAAATAATTGGCTGATTCAACATTTAATTTAATATATTAATTTTGTTATATGACACAATCTACAGCGATGAGATAAGAAATTTGATAATAATTTAATTTTGATTAGGTGAATTTTTCAATGGTTAAGATCTATCGTTATTTCTCATTAGTTAAAATTAAACATATGTTTTAGCTAATATTATAAAATTATATAGGATGTTCATTCGAGAATATTCGATAATGAAAAGATTAAATAAAAACCAAACAGAAAAGTAGAGCTAGAAATATATTTATTACATTGATGGTATTGTACCCGATCAGTTTTATGTGTTGGTTTTATCAAGTTGACGTGTCCATTAATATATTCCTATTGCTTTACAGTCTCAAGTGTTTGTCAAATATAGATAGTAACATAAATTATAATTATATAGTAATTTCCTACAAAATGTGACTAATGAGGTGTATTAAGAAAGATTTAAGGAAAAAAGTAAACGTTCATTAAAGCTTCTCCAATAAGTGCCATTCCTTAACCCATAGCAAAGCCATTCTAATTTCATCCTCTGTGAGGTTACATCTGGTGTAGATTCTAAGAAACTAAAGGTGGGTGCATATTTACTGATTTACATATATTCAGGCAATGCTCACATGTACACACATATACATATAATTTGCACTATAAGTTACTTATGCCTTTGTCTCAACTTTCCCCTAATTTGTTTCTATGTATTAATTTCAATTAGCTGTGACCTAGTGATGCCTAGAATAAAAATCCGACTTTAAATGCTTGAAAATCTTGGGTTTTGCTTGGTTTCAAAAAATAGTGTGTTACTAGGAGTAATTCCATTATGTTCGTTATACTGGGTTGACCTCCACTTTGTGTCCTTCAAAGGAATTTCATTGAAATAGGTTAGATCACCTTCATTGAAAATAACCATAAAAACTTGTTGATACAGCCTAAGAGAGGGCAGAAAGTAGCCTTTAAGGTAATCCTATGTCATTGTTCACTACTCCAACTAAGGCTTAATATAACAGGCCCATCTAACTTTTCTATGAACAATAATAAATAAATTACATTTAGTGGTTAGTTATATATTTTGATATACTTCAGACGTTTTATATATATATATTGTCATTTACATATTTTTGACTGGAGCATTATGTTAAATTTCATGGACTAAAAATAGAGTATAATGTTTTTGTAATTTCCATCAGCTTAATTGATCGAGAAACTTGCAATGGCTCTAAAATTTGGGCTCTTGGTTTGATTATCTTAAGTGACAAATGATCTCTTTCAAAGTTGTGATTTTCCTTTACTTCAATAGCGAGTTTAGGCAATTTCGGGGAAGTTTTTTATTTATTTTTTTACTTTTGTGAGAGAGTTTATAATTTAGCTTCCTAAACAGTATATGAGCAAACTTAAAATTTGATAAAATGTATGGAAAATTGAAAGTAGAAATGGTTGTTGGCTGTGGCATGCACAACTTTTTACTTGAACATGTTTGCTTGTCTACTGTTAATGTTTGTAAGTCTATGCTTTGCTTCATATTAACTTTATGGTTTTCTGCATTTGGTAACTTAGATGAAAAGGAAAAGATAAGTCTTTTACTAGAAATTTTAGAAAAGCAATGAACTCTACATAAAGTTATCTCTCTACCTCTATTTTCTTAACTCCTCAAATTCACAAAGAAGCAGTTTCCAAGTAATCTTTTTCTTACTAAAATTGAATGGTTGCTTGGCCATTATGGTCTTAGATTAGTCTTTTTGGTTTCTATGTTCTTAAACAGGGAAGAAGTAATAGGCTGAGGTAAGGAAGTGCCTCTGGAAATATGTTGAAGCTCTTGTTCGATTGGTTACTCTGCAATATACATACTATTCGACTAATGTGTAGACAAGGCAAATTCAGAGCTTCTAAAGCAGGTTGGGCCTATTTTGCAGAAATTGTTCTATTGCTTAACATACATACAGATTTCTTGCATCTTTGAATTATGGAAAGAAAGATAATATAATCTGTTCACAAACATGTATTCCATTATAAATTAATTAGTTTCCCGTGAAAAGATTATTTTATCATTTCATTTGTGATTAATGATGCTAATTCAACGTGTTCTTTATTATAAAAGGGAAGACTGGAGAACAAAAGCCATTCTTCTACATGTTACTAAGCTGCAACTTGGACTTATCTGCAACTTAAAATTTTATAAGTTGAAATCTAGGCCTCAATTTGAAGGTAAATTGAAATGCAAGCCAAGAAGATTGTATTAATAGAATTCATGTCATATCTGTTATTGCGGATAAAATTTCATTATATACTTTATTATATCTCACGTCATATTTATAATGATCTTCTGTTTTTACCCAAACAGTTTGTTAGATGAATTATTTTCATATTTACCCATTTGTATGGAAAGTTTAAACATGCTCGATTAATAGCATTCACTCTTCTATAGAACATGTTGAATATGTACCTTTGAATCGGTAGTGATTCACTTAAACACTTCTAAGAAATCATAGTATATTGGGCCTAATTATATCTAATAAATGTTCTCACTTTATTAAGTGGATCATATTAATATTTTTGCCAATATGAGATTTTAATATGTTCCCCTCACACATAACGTGGATTATGCCAATTACTTCAGCCAATATGAGATTTTAATATGTTCATCTCACACATAACGTGGATTATGCCAATTATTTCGATATTGGAGAACTTAACATGGTAAAACTGAGCATACTATATTAGAAATCAAAGAATATTTTGTTTAACTCAACCTAGCAAGACCGGCTTATTAAAAAAAGAATCTCCCTCACTTTATTAAGTGAATTATGTTGACATCTCCGACCACCAATATGAAATTCTAATAATTATTTTTAAGCCCTAACCAGAAAAAAAAAAAATACAATGTGAAATTCTAATAATTATTTTTAAGCCCTAACCAAAAAAAAAAAAACTTCTAAACGGGTGGTTACTCTTTAGCCTTGAAAGTGTAAATCTTTGGATTCGCATTGCAACTAAAGGGAAAAAATGGGCGGCCAAAAAGAGGTAAAAGACATGGAATGGGGTCCAAAATCATAGCCAAATTTTCTCCGTAGCACGAAATAATAGCGTAGGCTCCCACCATAACTCATTGCACTAAGGAATGCTAGTACCTAAAGCCTCTACCACAACCTTCTTTCGTCCTTCCTTTCCATGGTTTCTGTCTCAGATAACTGTTATGGAAAATGTCATCTTTTACTTCCTCTGGCTTTTTCTACCACTTTGGCTACACGAAAAGATTGCACTTTGATACATTTTTATTGACTAGAATTTCGTTCATAAACGACTTCGATTCATCTTGATCAAGCTCTTTCTGAAGAAGAGTAATGACAATAATCATCTAATTTTCGACAAAGATCAACGAAGAAGAAGAAGATAAAAAAAAAAAGCAACATCCTTCATAGTACATACGGGACAAAGCTAAAATCATAAATAGGTCCATTCTGGCTAAATTCCAATGAACCATTGCTAAAACTATCACCAAATCCACCACAAACAGGCATAGCAGTCAAAGCGGCATCCTCGCTGAAGCGATTATCCAAATTAGCAAAAGAACAAGAGGAAGAAGAGGAAGACGAAGATGGCAACAAACTCGAGGAATTAATGGCTGCGAGTCGAGCTAGACGAGCTCTAGCAATGGAGAGATCACGTTGGAGCTCAACCATCCTTCTCTGCAACATAGCTATGGCTCCAATGCAACCATAAACCGGGTCTCTAAGCCTTGCTTCGGCCTCATAAGCGAGGGAGTTCACCGTGTCCTCCCGTTGCTCTTCGGGGACTTCTATGAGGATCTTGCTCACATTGCTGGCTCCGAACACTTTATGAACTTTTGCAAATTTCTTTGGCTCATCGGACCGGAAATAGGGAGCGAATATGCAGGTGGGAGTGCATCTTCTTTTCAAGAACTTGCAAGCTGCACAAGAAGAGCTTGAGCGGGGCTCATGACTACCCTTCATTGCTCATTCATTACATCCACTTTCTATTATTCACTTAACCTTGTTTTCCACCATATGTGCATATTTATATCCATAAGGTAGTGTGGATAATAGTAGAGAAAAAAGAAAGCTTAGTGTAAATAATAATTTACCATATTGTGATGACGGTATAATTTAAAAATTGTGGAATTTTGTAAATTTATTGGCCTATTAGCACGGGCCTCTCCCCTTTGAAAAGCTTTTAAGAAAGAAAGAAAATAAAAATCAAATTGGGATTTTTTTTATTTTTATTTTAGAGGGGAAGGAGCTCCAATAATTAAAGAAGTGATGGAGGAAAAATAAGACGAGACGTCATAAATGGTGCCTAGTTCTTCGATAAAGATTAGATATTGGGTTCATTCAATTAAAAGAGAAAAGAAGTTTCACAAAAAAAAGTGGAGAGTGTTTGAATCGGTCCACATGTGGGAACTTTGAAAGGCCAAGAAAAAAGACTCCTAGGAAGTTCTGCCCCCCTCTAGAGTATAGTGTTGCTCCAAATTTGTATCATCAATATAGGGGCATGTTTCTTTGTTTTCAAGCTTAAATAATCAATCAAAATAAAAAAAAACTTTTCTTGTGAAACGTTTTTGAGTAACTAAATTATTGATGTTATGACTACTTTTCTATAAACCAAAACTTAAAGGTCTACTATTTTATAAGTAGAACCAATATAATAGTAATAGTCATTTAATTTCGATATAATTTTTTTTAATCGAATATGACAATAATAATACATTATTATAATATTATAAAATTTGATCCTAAAAAAATAATCCTCAAAGTACAATAATGTTATTATTACTTTTATTAATATTTTGAAAAATATTAAATTCTGATTCATTTGAGAAATTTTATTATTTCATTAATTCTGTAAAACTCACAATAATAGAGAATTGTCAATCTTAATTGACGTGATATTAGTATTTATCTAATATATTTTCTACCCCAAAATATGATATGGCTTCTAATATTAGTGTTTGAATCCCAACTTTGTGGCATAGTTAGGTCAGCTATTTTAACATGATAATTAGTATTAAACTTAAATGAATTAAAAATTACTACCTTTATTTTCCTTAGTAGTTTCTATGAGTGTAATACTTAGTAAGGAATAAATGTGTCACTTCAAACTTATTGTGGTAGGGAGTGAATAAGGGACAAAAAGATAATAGTGCTCCCCGTCCAAGAGTCCACTTGTTAATGCACGTCGTTTTCCTCTACCACACAAAGAAAGTAGCCAAACAAAAGCTAAACCTCCATAAAGTGTGTCTCACGTTCTAACCCTAATCGACTATAGAGAAGAGCAAGAGAGACGTAGTTTTGCGGTGAACTAAGGACAAATGCAAGAATGGTGCAGTTTAATGATAAACATGGAGTTTTAGAAAGAGTGGTAAACTCCACTCCTTTCATTAAAAAGAATTAGAATTCTACTTGGAAAAAAAAAAAAGAAAAAGAATTATACTATAAAGATTCTCGGCCTTTTTTATTATGATCCGTTTTGTTATTTGACTCAAATACAATAAAAAAAACATCCTAAATAATAATTCACCAAGAGAATTACTTTTTTAATTAATTAAAAATTAATTTTGGCGTGATTATAATATATGAAGTTCGATAATTAATATCGTGCTTCACACATTATCATTGCACCTCACATATAACTATCGCGTACGATTATGAGTTTGAAAACTCAAAATTTCGCTATGGATTCAGGCAACTTCTCACCTTTCGTTTGAGTCCATAGATAGATTTGAGTTTTCAAACTCAAAATTGCAGAAGAAAAATAAAAAGTGGAGAAGAAAATGAACCAGAGGAGGAGAAAAAGAAGACGAACCAGAAAAATGAGAAGAAGAAGAAGATGAACAGAGGAGGAGGAGGAGAAGAAGAAGAAGACGTTGAAGAAGAAAAAGAAAAAGAGAAGAAAAAGAAAAAGAAATTGTCGTAAGAAA
>WUAT03040677.1:0-13843 GCA_010015005.3 Ulmus americana
AGTTATATTTAAAAATAAATATAGTAGAAATATAGAGATAACCTCTAAAAAACAAATAAATATTTTGGTAATTCAAATATATATAAAAATAATTAAAGTACAAAAAAAAATTAAAAAAGAAATAAAACAAAACAAAATCTCCGTTTAAATGGCGAAGAAAACAATAATTTCTCTGTTTTCTCTATTTTTTCTGTTTTTAAGTCACTAAAATAAAAACTATATTCAAACCACTAAAATAAAATTTATATTCAAATCGCAAAAATTATATCTAATTCTATAGAAGAAAAAAAACATTCATAGATTCCAATTTCATAATTTAGAGAATTAGACTCCAAAAAGGTACCAAACCCTATTTGAAACATGATCAAATTTAATTTGATGATTGTTTAAACATACTTTTTAAGGTTCTACATGTCTAAATTCAAAAATCTTATTTCAAATAAGTTAATAACTAGTAGATAATCAAACATCGGAAGTAACACTTTACTCATCGTCGTCCTTGTGAAACTTCAAGACCGACCCCATAATTCCATTGATAGAAGATGAAGCTTTTGACTTGCCAGCTCTTTTCGTCTGCATTAATTTAACATCATAAATATTTTATTTATTATACAAAGAATAACAAAAAAGTGGTCATTTCACTTAAAAAAAAGACTTGCCAGCTCTTTTGGTCTGCATTAATTTAACATCATAAATATTTTATTTATTATAAAAAGAATAACAAAAAAGTGATCATTTCACTTTAAAAAAAAAAAAAAAAACTTACTTTTTTGTTGCAATTGCTCTTTGAAACCTTCACTGTTTTTAACTCCTGAGGTCTGCTTTTTATGTATTCCTTCAACTGCTCTTCGCTCTTACTGGTTATCATATTGGTCTGTAAAGGTGGGAGATAAGTACTAGATTTAAAATGTTTATAAAAAAACATGGGAATGGAAATATTACTTTAAAATATCAAAAATAATCCTTGAAAATAAAATAAATTTTACCCATGTTTTTAGATCTTCTATATTTTGTTGGAGTGTCTCTTCCTCCATATCTGCAAGGTTTTTCTTCTCCTGCCAAGAAATAGTCTTGGCCTCTACTTTTATCTCTCTCTTGCTTCTTCCTTCACTCATTTTTGACATAACTTCTCTTAGAGTTGCAGATTGAAATTGAAACAAAAGTAATTTGATCAGTATATAAAGGGGAAAAAAGTGAAGAAGAGATATACATAGATGAATTAATTAAAATACCATAAATTAAAATTACCAAGAAACGATTGGGATATTTACATGAACACCTCTAAAATTAAGTCGCCAAACATTTTCACTTCTCTAATTAATTCTATTACAAAAATAGAACCTTTGTACTCAAAATAAGGAAGAAAAGTTAATAAAAACGGATTATCTCATATAATTTTCTCAAAAAACAATGTGGTGTTAGAACATGATGAATGAGCTTAGTTTGTGAGGAAACTCGTGATAATCTAAAATAATTACCTCTAAACTTCACAATAAAAAGAGAAGAGTCACATTTTATTGTGTAAATTAATACTTTAAGTTGGTAAAAAGCACATAGCATGTGAAATGCAAATGCAAAAGAATGCTTAGCACACTTGATGGCAATGTAATCCTTGCATAATAGGTGTTTTAATTGTGAACATATGGTTTTCTTGATGTGAAAATTTATAGAAAATAAGAATCATTTTAATCAGATTTCCAAATTAGCATGTTGATTTCTACTTTGAAAATGCTTTCCAACAACTTGTATTTGCTAAAACTTTCCAAGTATAAAAAGTCAAGGTATAAATTTTTTTTTTTTGGATAAGATATAAGATTATTATACTTTTATAATTAATTTTAATATTTTTATTGCAAAATATACCAATGAAATTATAAAAAAAATATTTTATGACTTTATTATTTTTCTTTTAATTAAAATAATTAGGAAAATTACATTCAGACAAAGTTTTAAACATGTAATATATTAAAACAACAATAATTTATTGATAAAATACACATAATCTAATTTATTAATTGAGAATCTAATTAATTCGTTTTCCTCTATTTATATATATTATTTTTTATTACACAGTTTATTTATTTATTAATGAAAAATTGCATCATACTATTTATCATTAGCGATAACCATGATCATTACTTTCAGTTGAATCAAATTACAATAGAAATAGAAGTCGTAATTCATACACTCTTATGACACATAATTAATGTAAAATTGACGATTAAAAATATCTAAAAATAAAATACAATTTAGAGATAATGATCCTTATAGTGATGGATAATGTTTTTTTTTTTAATAAAAATAAAATAATATTATCCAATATAATCATTACGGTAATTCTTTTTATTATTATTATTGATATCCGGACAAAATTAGCATTTAGCAACGCTGTAATCAAGCAGCTGGGTGACCTGGGTCTACTAGTCGATGGAATGTCGACAACTTGACGTAAAATATATTAAAAAAAATAGATAACAACTCAAAACTCAGTGTCGTAGAATTGTTTAGAATTTTGGTGGCGAGGATAAAGCCAAGTTATATTAATAGGGAAAATTCATTTTACTCCCTTTTAGTTTTTCCAAGTTATACTAATACCACTAAATTTTACGAAATATCATAACAACTTCTATTTTAAATTTAAATCAAATCACTAGATTTTGATCAAAATATTTTTTAATGAAAATACCTTATTCTTAATAAATTATAACATTTTTTAAATTTATTTAAGAATAATTTGAACTTTTCATTTTTGATATTGTCAAAAAAAATTCGGGTTTTTCGGGATATTTTGGAAAATTTAAGGATAATACGGAAACTTTAAAAAATAGAGGGATAAAAATGATATTTTCGCTTATTAATATCGGCAAAACACAGAAATTAATAAATATTTATTGGTAGGAGATTTTGTTTTCTATTTGCAAATAGAGAAAAACCTGCTGAGCTTGGATTACTCTCTTGATTTACAACTTGTTCATTAGATATTGATAAAGTAAAATCTCAAATCGGATATTCGGAGATGGAAGCGGATGTGTCTATTTTCCCATCAAAGCCCTAATTTTCTCGGCGTTGTTTTGTTAATTGGTGTTCGAAGAAATTCGTATAATCTGTCGGTTTGATTTAGGGTTTCGGAGAAATTGATAATTGATCGGGACTATGAAATCGGTGGCGGTTTTGTTTGTGTGTCTGTTGAGTGTCTTTTGTATGACGGCGGCGAATGTGGTGCTGATTGGAAACAATGTTACTCTCTCTTTCGAAGATATAGAAGCTAATTTCGGTGAGTTGTTTGCTTCGATCTCGATTCTTAATTTTAGAAATTTTCGTGTTTTGGGTTCTTTTCTGGTTGCTGAGATTTTGATTGGGAGATTGGGTTTTTGGGGATTATTCTGGATGTGCATATACTGATATGAGTTATTTGATTCCGGGAATAAAACAGCTCAAAAGGGTTTGATTTTCAAAAGTTCTTTTGGGTTAATTTATTTTATTGAGAAGGAAACTGTCCCCAAAATGAAAACTTTTTAGTTGAAAAATGCTCGAATTGTAAAATGAAAACAAGGTTGTTGATAATAGATTTAGAGATTTACATGTGTGGGAATATGCTTGTAGGTTCTTGTTTTTTTTTTTTTTTTCATGGTAGAGAGGATAAAAAGTATAAACTTGTGAATTCTAAAGAGGTTAATTAATCACTGTGTGCATGAGAATTTTATGGTTGTTGTGTTGGTCATTTCAGCTCCATCAGTAAAGGGTTCTGGAAAATGTGGAGTACTGTATGTGGCAGAGCCTCTCGATGCTTGCTCGCCATTGGCTAATAAAGTTGAGCCAGCCATAAATGGAAGCTCTCCGTTTGTTCTGAGTATTAGAGGAGGTTGTAGCTTTGAGGATAAAGTTCGTAGAGCTCAAAAGGCTGGGTTCAAAGCGGCGATTATTTTTGACAATGAAGAGGATGGCGTCTTAGTTGCAAGTAATTATTTTTCCCTCATAAACTTTTATATAAACGCGGGTCTTTTTTGTGTGCTCTGTTTTTGAATTACAATTGAATAAGTGGAGTATAAATATACATATATATAAAGTGGAAAATGATGGTTTTGAAGTTATAACTTTATCAGCAACTTGTACCCTTTTTGGTCAGAAGATGCTGAAAGAACGCAAGGTTTAAATATATAAAAAGGGATGTAAGAGAATTTCATGTTACTGTTTATGATAGGGAAATTTAGTCTTGTTTGTAGTTTTTACAAGCAATGGTTTATGAATAAATTTTCTTTTAGTTTGCTATTTTGAGTCACTTTAATCTTATATAATAAATTCTAATAAATGCATGCAGAAAGATATGCTGCATGATATACACTGTTGTTATTCATGATGTAATCAGAAATTGTGTTTTCCTTGCTGAAAGACCTATCTCTTATCATAGTCCTCAAGGGTTGAATCTTCCACATAACATACAACCATGATCTTAGTAGAATTCTTACAATATAAGTTTTTTTAACAAAAAGAATTCAACAATGTTTTTTTGTCTTGAGACATTATCACTTTTTATGTACTAGGAGAACTCAACAAAGAAGTAAATTTGAGATAACGAAGCCACCACATATTTGTTTCCCTTTTTTTTCTTTTTATTTTTTATGCAATGGTTGCAGTAAAAAAATTATTTTATGTGTGTGCATGCATATATTTGTGATTATGAACGTTGGTTGTATTTTTCTTTCTTTATACATATATACCATACTAGTGCTTAAAAAAAAATTATTCTTTATTTCGGTTGTCGATATGAAAACTTCTAATATCCTATTATCTGGGAAATTCAGTGGCAGGAAATTCTGCTGGTATAAAAATACATGCTGTTTTTGTTTCAAAATCTTCTGGTGAGAAATTAAGGAAATACGCTGGTCGAACGGATATGGAATTGTGGCTTCTAGCAAGCTTTGAAAACTCAGCATGGTCAATAATGGCAATCTCTTTCATTTCCCTTCTAGCGATGTCTGCAGTGCTTGCTACTTGTTTTTTCGTTCGCAGACATCGAATTAGACGAGAACGACCTCGGGCTTCTCGTGTCCGGGAATTTCACGGTATGAGCAGTCGCCTAGTGAAAGCAATGCCAAGTCTGATATTTACTGCTGTTTTGGAAGATAATTGCACTTCCAGAACATGTGCAATCTGCCTTGAAGATTACAGTGTTGGAGAGAAGCTGAGAATTTTGCCATGTCGTCATAGTAAGTGTTAGTTATTGTTACTATATTAGATAATGAAACTGGTTTCGAACATGCTACATTAGCTATATTTGTTTTTTAGATATGTAAGAATTTTGATAGTAATCTTTCTTAAGTTATACTAGGTTTACAACTTTGGGTAGGTATGTTTAAAAGTCTTTGTCTGTTGGGTGGTCATGACAATCTTGTGGACTATTGTCCTAAATGGTGGCGTTTGTGTTTTCTTTTCTTTTATATCAAAATGGGCATTTTGGTTAGTTCTCTTTTTCTTTTTCTAATTGATTATCGATGCATCCTGCTCTAATGCTTTTTTGTTTTATCATCATCCTAATTTTATTGCCCGAAAGCTCTTTGCCTAGAAATTGATTTGGATGGTTTATGTTTGTGCTTTGTTCTTTGTGGACTATTTTACCATATGCATATCTCAATACTTTGATTCTGGGAATTTTTTGCAGAGTTCCATGCTATCTGCGTTGATGCTTGGCTTACATCATGGAGGACTTTTTGTCCTGTTTGCAAGCGTGATGCAAGAACTAGCACAGGTGATCCACCAGCCTCAGAATCCACACCATTGCTTTTGTCCAATCCATCCTCTGTGGCTTCCTCATCTATGCCGTCATCTGTGCGATCATCACTAGCATCATCTGCGGCCATACCAATATCCCCAGGATCACGTGCGTCATCATTTTCCCGTCCTCATTTTCTTGCCAGCACTTCTTACGCTCAGCAGTCTATTGGTTCCTATCGCCAATCGCCCTCCTTGGGTGCAAGCAGAAGTTCATTAGATCTCCAGAATGCGTCTTCCCAAAGATCTAACCCCTATTTAGTTTCAGCCTATTCCTCAGGTTTCCCTTCTGTATCACCTCATTACTCAAGATACTTTTCTCCTCATGTTCCAAGTCCTGGCAATGCATCACCCTTTGTCGGTTCGTCGAGTTTTCAGCAGAACCCACTGCATTACAGTGGGTCTGCTGCGAGTTTCTCTCCGTTTGCTTCTGCTCAATCTCTACCCGAGTGCTAATGTCTCCGTTTGCTTCTGCTCAATCTCTACCCGAGTGCTAATGTATAGCGACAGTCCGTGGCCGGAGAGCTCTGAGTTTATAGAGGAAGGTGAAGTGACATGTTTGAAACCATCTGCGGTTAATATCTCACCTGTTGTCAAGTTTATAATTGAGTTTCATCTAATGCAGTTGCTTGCTTACACTGGATTCTGCGTGGAATGTGACATATTGCCCACTTTCTTGTACATATTTATTTTACAAGTTATAGTTGCTGTTCTTACATCTGATGTATCTTTTAAAGAAAAATCGTCACGAAAGAGGTACAGAATGTAACGTGCTGCGTTGGATTGTGTTGCCATTGATGCTTTGATGAGCTTTTGTTAAAATGTAGTTCAATTCCTAACCAGAACAAACAGGCCTTTGAGGGAAGCTATTCTTTCTTGTTTATATAGATTAGTGCGAGGTTATAATTTGTTTATCGGTCGAGATAGAAAACTTCAAGCTGCTGAAAAATGTTGTGTAATTTTAATTGATGTCCTGCCTACAGTCTCAGAGCGAGCTAGGGAGAATAATTGTATATTTTGACAATTTAAATAGCCAAAGTGGTTGATATTTTTGGATTTTTGTGGTGTCTTTTTGTTGATTAAAAGTAGGTGAAGGTTCATTTAATTGTCGTGAGATACTTTTGAGGGAAGAATCTTTTAAGCATATTACTATTCGTGACAAGGGTTGGTTCTTTTGGTTGGTGGCTTGGTGCAATATAATTTTTCCCAAAAGAGTTGTGTATAATTAACGAGGTGAAATAGGCCCTAATGATATATGTATTTTGCCATTAGATGAGGCTGAGAAAGGAATATTTAAACTTTGGAAAATCAAAATAAATTGGCTAAAGTCGGTTTAAATTACATGTTATATCTCAATTTCAAATTCTTTTAATACCACCAAAAAAAAATAAAATGTATTCTAGATTTCTGATATTTAGCATTCCTCTCCTAACTTAAAGTACAAGTTCGAACAAACAACATGACATAACATTGCACATAAATGTTGAGAGCCATTGGGCTAGAGTTAGGGGTGGCAATTCGTGACGCGGGTCGGGTCATGACGGGTTGGTGTGTCTAGTTAGTCAACCCTAATCCGATCCGTTTATGTTTAGTGTCAAAAAATCTCAACCCTAACCCGACCATTGTGTTCGCGTGTTGACCCGACCCAACCCGCACTACCTGTTGATCGATATGACCATTCTTATATATTTGATTTATTTGATATTTTTTATTGGTTCAACCAGTTTGACCTATTTGACTAATACACTACATAAAAATATATAAAGTTTCAAATAAACAAAATTGAAAAATTAAATAGTTTATCACAAAATATCAACACAATAAACAAAATTCTTAATTCTTAATTAAAGTTTTAATCAATTAATTATCAAGTGTGAATAAGTTATGCTATGTTTTTTTTAAGTAATTTTCTTTCTACTTTAGTTTTATTTTTTTATGAAAAATAAATAATATTTTAAACTATAAATTAATAATTTTAATTATATACAGTATATAAACGAGTCAATTCATATCAGTTTCGTATCACACAGGTTGACCCTAACTTGACCCAAAAAAATATCGTGTCAAACAGGTTGATTCGAATTTGACCCGCTATCTCAAAACCTTAACCCTAACCTGCTAAATTAGTGTCGTGTTCGAGTCATGTCGTCGTGTTATGACCCGAATTGCCACCCTTAGTCCGGAGGAAACTTCTAATACTTCATCTAAATTTATTTGTGATTTAAGTTTGAGATATTTGCTTTAGGTTTTTGGAAAGTTGATTGTTAGGGATTTTCTTGGTTAAAAAGATGGATTTGTTGCATTTGAAGCTTTTTTAGGCGGCCCCAGATGTGAAGGCTGGAAAGGGTGAAGAGTTTGGTTAGTTTAGAGCTGAACTTTTGTTTTTAGGGAATTTATTTTTAATTTTACGTTTTTATTATTATTTTTATTATTTTAATACTTTTTATTTAGACTTTATAATTTTGTAGAGGTATTTTTGACATTTTAAATCAACTTATTGTTATTTAGGTTACATAATGTAATTTCTACAATATCAAAAAGGGATAAGTTTTGATATTTCTGAAAAATTGACGTTCTTTTTGTAACTTTGTCAAACTAAAGGTACCAAAATGTACTTTTCCAATTAAATTTTGGGTCTATGTGTTAAAGTTTTTTTACAAATGATGCAATTTTCAAAGAAAACAAAATTGAGGGGGGCTCGTGTCAATGGCTCCGTTACCGAAGTCAGTACCCAATCCAGAAATCCACCCCTCATCCTTTTATCATCATCTCCTTCTCAAACCCAAATCCCAAACTCAAAAATGTCGGTCGCAACCTCCCTTCTCCACCTCCCACCATTACAGAACCTCAAGCTTTCCTCAATCACCACCGCCCCTTTCCTCCATGGCTCGACCCCTCTCTCTCTCCTCTCCAAGCCCTCCTCGTCTCTCTCCCACCCAATCTCCTCTCCCCCCTCTTTCCTCCCTCCGATCAGGGCCATGAAGACCTTACAAGGACGCGTCGTCTGCTCCACCAACGACAAGACCGTCTCCGTCGAAGTGGTGCGTTTAGCCCCTCACCCAAAGTACAAGAGGCGGGTCAGGAAGAAGAAGAAGTACCAGGCTCACGACCCGGAGAACCAATTCCAAGTTGGGGACCTTGTTCAGCTCGAGAAAAGCAAACCCATTAGCAAGACCAAGGCTTTTATTGCCATTCCGGTTCCCAGTAGGAATCAGAAGAAGAAGGAGGGCGAAGAAGGAGCCTCGCAGGAGCTTGGGATTCCCTTGGAATCGCAGCAGCCACAGGTTGCTTAGTATGAGGTTTATGCTTCTGTTCAATTTGTGATAATGTTTGAAATTTAGTGTAATTTGATTCAAATGAATTGGTATTTTCTGTTTCTGGTAAAAATCTGAGCTTTATTGGATTGAAGTGTTAGAATTTGGCATTTATGCGAAATTGAATTTGAGATTAATTGAGTATGGAAGAGAATGCTGAACTAGTTAGGAGTGAAATGAGATTGACTATAAGAGGGATTAAGCTGGTTTTGAGAAGTTCTAATGTGAATATTATCTGAATTGTAGTGGAAAATTTTGAAACTTTTGTAAGTTTGGGTATTTTACATAAAACTAGTATTGTTAAAAATTCAGGAATAATCCGAAACTGGAATAGGAATAGTCTTTTTCACTATCTAATCATGTTGAAAATAAAGAAGTTTCAAAATTTTCAAACTTGCTAATGAATCATTTTATCCTATGAAATTCTAAATACTCTTAAAATTTACCCCCGCTTTGGTAGGAGGGAGAAGTCGAAGAGGAGAGAAAGGAAGGAAAATGTGATGTGTAGTTGTTTAGTAGAAAGATTGTTGGAAGGAGTGGAAAACACGATGGATTCAAAATTCAACTAATACTACATTTATATATTATTATCTGGGTTAATATATAGTGTATAATTGTTCGGTAGAGAAGACTTGGATGGAAACGAAAATAGAAGAGAACATTACATCACCTAGTTCTTTACTTTTTCCCTTCCTCTCATTTTCTCTCCTTTTTACCAAACGAATAAAAAGAGTTGAATATTGAAAAATCATATTTGAAGCTTTTGTCACTTCTTCAATATAGAAAGCAACTTGAATGATAAAAAATGCTTGAAATTTTGAATGTAAGGTATTTGGGACAACTGTGAATTTCAAGAGGTAAAATGCTTCTTTAGGAGTCGAGGGAAGTGGATTTGGGACTAGAATTAATGAGATTTACCATAATTTTATTGGTCGAACTTGAATTACTTAATACTCTTCATGTTAATGGATACTGAAAACAAAATGGACTATCAAATAATAATATGGTATACACAAAATATATCAGTTCTCTATATATCATGTAGATTTTGAATTACAAACTTCTATTACAATACTAAGTAGAAGTGTTCCTTCCCTATCAACCTTTTTGTCTTTTTCTTTTTTACTTTCCTATCAAATAATGAATGAAAACAAATCCACATAAAATAACTCATTCCTAAAACCACTATAGTTTAATAGAAAAAAAAAATGATAAAAAAAAAACCCTACTAAATTCCAGTTAAATAGCTAGATTCTACTTTCCTACTGAAATTTTTATAGCTTTTAACTGTCCTCGCACTGTAAGGTTGTCTTTATATTTTTCAAAGTACATGACATGAGAGTGTTTATTGAATCCAAAGACTCCATTGTTAGTTTGGCTGCAGGAGAGCTATTAGCTAGCACTTGGAATGCTACTGTAAGCAAAGATCCTCCTTCTGTAGTTTTCTCCTCTTGCCTTGAGGTGATGACTTGAGGCCTTGACTCTACCCCGTCCGGTAGAATAGAGAACCCGGACGGCAACACCACAAGGTTGCTTGAGTCACATCCGGTCATCACAGACTGCATTCCGGCAATGTCCACCGGGGCATAGACTATCATGGACTCAAATGCATTTGTGCAGCAATCTTGAAGTACCCACATGTTTTCTTTGGATTTTACTCTCTGAAATCAAAACCCGGTCTTTTTAAGTACAAGATTTGATTAAAAAATTGAAAGAGAGATCTGAGAGTAGGGAGTTCTACTTACTTGGATGGTAACTGCATTGCCACGGTCTTGTCCTTTGGCTAAGTTTGCTATGGATTCAACTGAGCCTCCATTAGAGATGATGTCCCACTAAAATTTACCAAAAGAAAATTGTCAATCTCAAACCTACTAGTCCAAGAAAATTTTGAAGACGATCATTAGTGTAAATTGAGCTAGCAGGCAAACCTCACTGCGGCGAGTTTCATCTCTCAAGAAATCAAACAGTGCATGAGGAGAAACAGGCAGCCAAACTGAAGAAACTGCACAGAGTATGACTCCATGAGGTTCTCCAGGCTCGTTCAAGTTTTTCCTGGAAGAAATCCTTATGTCTTCCCCTGTTTTGCCTGAGGCTTTGCTCCAAGTATTATAGCTTGACGCTGCAATTGCTCGACAGAAACTCCATGTCATTCTCTGCGCCAACTTCAGTATGCTTTTCCTTCCGGCCAAGGTGGCTACGCCTAGAGTTCGCCAAAAAGGTACAAAATTAAACTCCAATCAAAACATGTTACGCTTCATTCTTATCAGGTTTGGTTAGACTAAACATACCAGTTGAATCCTTCATGGGAACATTGGTTGCCATGAAGAAAACCAAGCGTTCGCACTGAAGTTGCAGGGTTGCTATCCAATGGCGCGCGCCAAAAGCCAGACCGCTGTTTACAAAGGTCCGGTACATTGTGTGAATTGTGCTCTTCTGGCATTCCAAATGCTCCACCCAAGTCACCTGTAAAACCCCATAATTGGATCGTTATTTAACTTAAGTTTTTCGCTTTCAGAACAAAGTTTTATGCTTCATTCCATTATTTCCTTTCACCTCTGAGTTTTCCTTTTCATTTTCGAGTTGTTTCCCAATCCCTGACCAAAATCAATAGTCAAAACTAATATTCATATGCTTCTGTTATGTTCTGCGTTCCAAATTTCGCATTAACTCTAATCCAAGCTAGATTTTGAATAAAACCAATGGGATTTTAAACAAAAGTATGAATATACCTTGCAATGGCCATTAGATTTGTCCTCAATAATGCAACCAGAGGGACGTTTTCTGCATTTAACCAAGGAGGCATCAATATTTTCTTCTACTTTCTCAATGGAAACATCAACAATTGCCCATTGCTCAGCGTTCAGTTGCTTGCAAAATCTGACGAAGTACACTTCTCTGGTTGGCACCATTGGTGTTAGCATTTGCATCTCCGCAAACATCTACAACCACAAAAATATTAATTTAGGCATTCTTTTTACTTTATTTTCCTTTCTTTGAGAGAACAGTGGGAAATCTAATGTAGAGAAAGAAGAAGAAAAAAAAGGTTCCGTACTAATTTTCACTCTGTTTCTAAATGACCATTTCAACCCTTAATTTTAGGCTGATATAAAATAATTATTACTACCCTAAAGTCATAATTATTCATCATTAAACTGTTAAATTCCAGGCTCTTTTCAACATAATAAGAGACATAATTGCATTGACCCCATTGATCAGCTGCTGTTGCCCCCTTAGAAATTAAGAAAAAAAAAAAAAAAAAAAGACTTCTGGGCTCAAATGTCCCCTATAGTTTGTTCGGTTTTGTAATTTGCCCCCAATTTAAACTTTTTAAGCGTGAAACTCTCTAATATTACTATTTATTAGCACTTCGCGTCAAAATTGCTCCCTAATTTTGGGGCACTTTTATGTACAAATACCAATAATAAACAGTAACATTAGGGGGATTTAAAAAATTTAAATAGGAGAAAACATGCAAAATCTCGCGGTAAAAAAAAAAAAAAGAATGTAAATTTGTCAAAATTTTAAATATATACATAATATGCCCTTTTAAAATAAATAAAAAATTGTGATTTAATTTTGATATGGGTAGATGTAGATCTCAACTTACCAATTGTACGACCCCATTCTTATCATCTCCTTCGCCATTGCAAATAACATCGACCGTGGCTGCTTTTGATATCATGCCAGGGAACATCTCCTTCCATTGATTCTATACAAATCCAAAATCAACGATAAATTAGCGTGCTTAAACGAAAATATTTTCTAGTTTTCAGAAATTTTTTGCAATTAATCAAAAGTAAAAGGATTAGTCGTGAAATAATTATCATTACCACGTCCAAGAAGCTTTGAACCAATTTCGGAAGATCAATAAAAACACCACCAACTTCTCTAGAAGCTTCAATGGTTCTTCTCGGGCCTCCACTGGGATTATTATCGTTAACTCCAAACTCCTTCAAGTAAACATCATAATTAAGTATTTCTCTTCCGGTTTCCACACTACGAACCCAGAGAGGTTCTCCAGCCGTGGCCATTTTCACAAGCTCGTCCATAGCTTGGTTAACGATCTCCATTATTCTCGATTTCTCAAGCCCGAAAATCCCAGTATAGAAATCCAAAGAGCTTCTGTTCTCTTGATCATTTGCCGCCGAACACGAAGGTGACGAACCCCCTGGTGGGTATTTTTTAATGGTAGCTCTCAACTTTTCTACCTGTAATAACAACTCATAAATTAAGATGTGTGTACGTAAGAAGTAGAATAGCAATAGCTATTTTCTTTTCGTGATCAGTGATGTAAATACTATTACTATTAACATACTTCGTGATTGTTAATAATCTTGTTATAGCATTTTTCTTTAATTTTTTTATCATTAAATCACGAAATTACTATTCAAATTAACAAACTCCATTTATTATTTTTACCTCAGCTTTGAGTTTTGCATTTTCGATTCGAAGTTGCTGCTCTTCGCTCGTCATATTGGCGTCTCTTGTGACTGTGGCGGTGCCACAATTGGGACAGCAAGATTTGTTAATCTGCTCTCTTAGTGCTTTGTTGTCGTCTCTAAGTCTCTCCATTTCTGTCTTTAATAGAGAATTTTCATGCCTTTCTTGAATTGCCTGCATAAAATAATCATCACATTATTATACAAAGATAACAAAATTTGGATTTTTTTTATTTGTGTAAATAAAAATTAGAGTTAAAATTATTACTACGAGTCAGGAATAAAATATATATATATATATATATATAAATAGTTATATTT
>WUAT03040786.1:0-13843 GCA_010015005.3 Ulmus americana
ATTCCTATTCTAATCAACTTCAATTAATTTTCCAATTAATCAAATTAACCCATATTAATCAAGTCTTTCCACTTACTGAACTCTTTCGATATTAAGCAAACTTGTATCCAAAACTAAGGTAATCAATCCTAATTTCAGACATTTAACATAACACCCATCTTGACTAAAAATGCCCAACATAAACATAATGAATCTAGAAACTCATAAGGATCCTTCTACTAGTTCATTGTTCTCTAACCAAAAGAGTTTAGCTCATGTTGAGCTTGAAAACAATAAAAACAGAGGTGAACGTCAAAGTTGAACTCATAATAGATATGAGAAGTTAAACAATGAAGAAAATGAAATTAAAGATTAAGGGAATAGAGTTAGCCGTAGTTGCTGCTCTTTTCTCCTTTTAATCGGTTCTTCTCCAAGGTTTTCTACAACTTCCCAGCTCCTTTATCCAGCTCAACAATGGTGGAATATGGTGACACGATGGTAGGTAAGAGAATGTTTTCTGTCTATTCCTAGTACCCTCTATTCTTTCTTTTTCCTCTCAATTTTTCTTTGTAAAGTCTCTTTAAATGTCCACCCCAGTCTGTGTAATCTTCGCCCCTTTTCTAGAAATTAATCCTTTTATATGTCCTAGGTTTTTGGTGGTAGCTAGGAGTTTTGTGCCACTTGTCATTCTCTGGGTAATATGGTGAGAAACCCTACTGTTTTGATCAACTTTGACACATGGACGACTCAATCTTGAACTTGGGACCACGTCCAGTGTGTAAGAGAATTCCAGCTGTCTTTTCAACTGTCCTTTAGAATTTCTTATAGAATTTTCCCAGTTGCTACAGCAATCCTGCAGCATATGGGGATTTTTCAGAATTCTTTTCTTTTATCTCGTGAAACTCTTACTATGGAAAGAATGATCATAATTGGCAATAAACTAAATTAAAACATCCTAAAAACATAAAAGTAAATATTTACAAACTGAAACGTAAACTAAGCTAATTAAAACAAATTAACATCTAATATCACTCTTTTGTTTCATAAATTCAAACTTTAGAAGATAAATAACTCTTATTTTTAAGATTTATCAGTCTTACTGAGTAAAAAGATATTTGAACAACAATGCAAGCTGCTCACTGTGAAGATAGATTTACTGTATTTTTCAAAATGGGGTCAAAAACATAAAATTGGAGTAAAACTCGAGAACCTTTTGAACCTGAAAATTTTATGGAAGAAACCTCAAGGTGTTGGTGATATTTTAAAGTGGTTTCATAATTTTTCATTAACTAAGGAGTGAGAAAATAATTTTTAAAGTCCAACTCCTCAAATGGTTAAAATTGAAGTTTTAATAAAAAAGGGGTACACTTTTTATAAAAGAATTCTTAAATGAATTTATAAGTTTTGAAATAGTAATAAGGTGTTAGAATTTTTTTTATAACACTGGGAAAAGTTTTTAAGAGTTTCAAAATGATGGATTTGGGAAAAGATTGATTTTCAGAGTAAATTGTAAAGAAAAGTGCTTCCGGGCCAAAATTGTAAAATCTGAAAAGTTGAGGGTAAAATCACGAAACTGGAAGTATATGATAAAAGCAGAAAAGGATTTAAATTATTTTTAAAGAAAATTCTAAGGAAGAGAATTTATGAGTTTTTACAAGATTTTGTACAAAAGGGTAAAGGAAAATAATGCGAAAATTGGGATATTAAACCAAATAAGATGTTAAGGTTTAAAATAAGTTTTGTGAAATTAAAATCAGTATTTAAGGAAGTCATTTTTGTAAAATACATATTTCAAAAGGATTAAAAGTTAGATGAAGTTTTAAGAACAATTAGACTATGTACTAAGAGCGGCATTGTTATTGCTATTTTACGATATGTGTGAGAAGTCATTCCCAAAATATTATCTGTGAATAGATTTTGATAGAATACACTCCATATATATAGGTCGAATCTAGAAAGGTGAAAAAGGGATTTGTAGGAGTGCAGCAAGAGGTAAGTACAAACCCCATTACAACATGGAACAAAAATAGTTTTCAAAGTTTTTGAGTGATACACTGTTAGTTAATTGAATAGAACTATGATGTTAAATGATTGATATAATGACTGAAAGCTTTCAAAATGAATATTTGACTGAATATGAATGATTGATTGAATGTTTACATAATGCATAGGCTGTTCTTTAATTTCTGAACCGTGCTATGTGAAGGATGATTGTATGTCTAAATGACACATGTGTTTGTTTTGCTTTATCTGAACAATAAATTGTCTCTTTCATGAATATTTGCGTAGACTATTATATGAATTTTTAATAGAATGCAAACGCAAAAGAGGCTTTCAAAATGGTTTTTCAAAGAATGTTTTTCTAAGTGTCATATCTAGCCTCTCTTTATTTATAGCGAAGTTTATCACTATTATAGCCTTAGGGAAGGGTTAAGTGTAGCTCCCAATTTTCAAACAGCTATGTACACAGACTGGGACCCACACATGGAAAATGAATTTAAAGAGATTTTTTTTTTCGTAACTGAAAGGATGATTGTTGTTTGTAATGATTGTGATGGATAAATTTAAAGTGAATGGTTTGTTGTAATTGGAAATAATGATTGTTATATATATATATCAGTTTAAGAGATATGTTTATACTTACTGAGCTTTGGCTCACAGCTTACGTTTCATGTTGTAGGTGCAAAATGGTGAAGCACCATTGTTGGGTGGTCGGACTTGTTGGGCAAGAGTGTGTTCGAAAGGTGGGTATGAGAATCCACTGCACCAATTGTATTTCTGCTACACCTATTAAGTTATTTCGAAAGATTTTATGTTACGGTTTTGTAATCCTATAAGTCTAGCATCTCCAGCTTGCTATAAGCTTTAGGTTTTCAGTGTTCATTTATTATTCCGCAAAATGATTTTAAGTTATGAGTAAGTGTCAAACGGGTTTATTAGTACGCAAAATCCATCAAAGGAAATTTTGAATCTAAGTTTTAAATGAGCCAAGTAGTCTCTAAGACCAAAGTGTATTTAAAATAAAATAAATTACTCTGAATTTTCACTAAGTTTAGAAATAAAAGTCCTGGTAGATTTTGGGTCGTCACATTGGTAACTCTGTATCCAAGCTTTAGAGTGTAATGAAATATAAAGATGGTGAAATTTATGAGCTAACGGAAGGTATCGAGAAAATTTAAGAGGAGATGGTAACTATTTTTGAGTTCGGGCTCATAGTCGCTTGGGATCATGTGGACAAAAAGGACGTTTGGGCCAACTTGATTGGAACTCTATCACAGTTCCTTGAAAGATTGAGATGACTATGCCCAGATACTTTCTTCAGTCCGAGAAGATCAAGGATCAAGTCAAGGAGAAGCTTCGAAAGAATGAGGAAGCCTTTACCTTTGTAGCCAAGACAAAAGGAAAGAATGCATGAGACAATTAACTTGAATATGCTTACCTTGCGACATTTTCCCTGCAAGTTTATCTTTACTTTTTTGTTATTTTTTTTAAGACTTGAAATACTCAATTTTGAGTTTTATTTATTTTCGTTTGGGAGGTCTCTCACCAAACTCAATTGCAACTCTTATTTCATTAAGTACTTTTTATCAGTAAGGTTTCTCACATGGTTTTTATTATTCTGCTATCCATCATCTTGTCTAGGAAATCTCTCACTGAACTTTATTTCATTTTATTAAAATTCGATCCGGGAAGTTTCTCATCAAGATCAGTTTCTCCCCATCAATATTTGATCTGGGAAATTTCTCACCGAGATCAAAGGACATTCCAGAAAAGTAATTGACTTAGTCTTGAGAATTCATTGGTTTATAACTCAATCGAACCGGGAGTTTCTCACCGAGATCAATCTTTAAAGTTTTATACCAATTTAAATTTCTTATCAGAGTTTAGCATCGAAACTTAATTTAAGTCCGAAATACGCTAAAAAAAATGATGCCGAAAAGCAATCAAAGTCGATAGTACCTTTGGTACTTGACAAAAATAGAAAACATAAACAAAATAATAAACTTCAAAAAATATGAAGAATTGAACAAATATAAACAATATAATTAATAAAAACATAACTTAAACAAGCATTCTATATGAGATATATAATTCAAACATGAAGATTCATTCACCTTAACATGCTTAGAAAAAGAAAATATAAATAGTCTTATTAGGACACCCTTTCCTCCCACTGTGATAAATTCTCAATCAAGGAATTATATCAAAGTAAGTCTTGCTATCCGAATAGATAAAGCCAAAGATACGCAAGTTTGATAAAATAAAAATAAAAATTTATTCACATATAATTGATAAAATTACAAAGATAGGCTTATTGATAGTACTTCCTTAAATTATTTGCATTCTAAAAATGAGGCAATGGGGTATCATCAAGCTTTTCTAACATATACGATCCAGACATAATAGGCTCAGTTACCCGAAATGATCCCTTCTAGTTCAGGGAGAATACACATTGCTTTTGCATTACTTTCTTCAAAATTAAATCTTCGGACAAGAACTGCTAAACCCTAACTCTTGGATAACAAAACCGAGCAGTGGCTTTCTGGTATGCAATCATTTGGAGCTAGGCTTTGTCGCTTTTTACCTCCAAAAAATCTTAGTTTATAGCTAAACCTTGATCGTTGAGTAAGAAATCAAAGCGCTTTGTCTGGAAGAATGGTTCACCAATCTCAACTAGCAGAATTGCTTCGATTCCATGTCATTAAAAATAGAAATTTGTCTATTGCTTTCCAGTTCATTTTTCAATATGCCCAGAGGACTCAGGGTAATTCATCCACCCAAGCACCTTTTTCCCCCACCAACTTCTTCTCCAAATTATTCTTGACAGTCTTATTAACAACTTCCTCTTGGTTATTCGTCGATATGCTACACTAGAGAAGTGTTTACTAATGTCAAGGCCCAAGCAAAGTTTTTGTAACCCAGAAGAGTCGAATTGTGTTCCATTGTCGGAGACCAAAGATTGAGGAATCTTGAATCGATAAATAAATTTTTTCTAAACAAAATTTGTTGTTCGGGCATTAGTGATCTCGAATAGGGGCTCAGCCTCCCCTCACTTGGTATAATAATCAATGGCCATAAATGCGAACTTCATTTTGTACTTCCCAAGTGGTAGTGACCCAATCATATCAATGCCCCACTTTGCAAAAGGCTAATGACTCAAAACTAAGGTCAACAATTTCATTGGTTGATGGGTTATTTGGGAAACCTGTTGGTAGACGTCACAAGCCCGAGCATAATCCTTTTCATCAATTAACATGTTTGGCCAGTAATTATCTTGCCGTACTACTTTGTAAAGGAGTGAACGGGAACTAGAATGGTTGCCACAAAATCCTTCGTGAATTTTCTAAAGTACGTATAAGCCACGTTCGGGGGTGAAAAACTTTAAGAGCAGGGTAGTATATCTCCGTTTATATAACTGCCCGAGCTTATATGCATAATGTGTTGCTAGTCACTTCATGGCATGAGCCTTTACTCTATCTGGAGGGAGCTTGCCACACTCTAAATATTTTATGATTGGGGTTATCCAAGTCACACCTTCTTCGATAATGTTAACTGATGACCTGCCTAGTGAAGAATGTTTCAAGCAAGTCAAATCTTGATCTATCCTAAAGCTAATTTAGCGAGTTTTTCTGCCTTAGTATTTTCTTCATGGGGAATATGCATTATTTCAAAGAAGTTGAAACATAAAATCAAATCCTTGGCTATTTGTAAGTCGGAAGCCATTCGGGGTTCATTGGTCTCAAATGAAGAGTTAATTTGATTAATTACTAATATCGAGTCACATAAAATTGTGATTGATTTCACGTCTATTTCCTTAGCTATCTAGAGCCCAATAATTAGAGCTTCATACTCTGCTTCATTATTGGATATTGAAAAATCAAATTTGAAAACCCTTAAAAAAATTCATGAGTGGGACTTTCAAGAACCATTTCAGATCCACACCCTTCTGGTTTGTGGATCTGTGTACAAATAGTTTCCAGGTGACAACAGTACGCCCTGTTGGGGTCAAAATTCCCTCTATTAAGGTGGACCTCGAAATCAAGTCCACTGGACTAGACTAACACGGGAATGTTCCATTTGGAACATATCGACACATAAATATACTATCAATCCAAACGAAATAGGAATGTCATTTCATGAATGAATAAATCATGGCTCAACTAAAGTCGAATAGACTTGATCCTGATTTTCGTACAAAATATCTTCGAAATTCAAAGGATTATTCCCCGAGATAATCTCAACCGTCTTGACTCACTCAGTGACCATTCAACCAATTGAGCAGAAATCTTGGGCTATTGCCGAGTGAAGTGGAGCACGACTTGGACTTCAACGGGAAGTCCCAAAGCCCTATAAAAAGGATGCTCAAAGTCCTTCAGGGGTCACGAGATCTATCAGACTTTACCTAAATTTTATCAGAACCTTCTGAGAGCTTTAATCTTAAACTTACGCTGCCACTGGTCCACCATACTTCGACCATCCATATTTCGATCATCTAAACTTTGATCATCACCATAGCTTTCATTTCGAGCAGAATCATTCAGTTTTTCTACTTAATCAATATACGAATTTCATTTTTGATATTTACTTCTGCAATCTTTTATATTATTCACACTTCTATCGAAAGTTGACTTGAACGTCGCAATGACTTAGGCTGGAACCACCCCGTTGTCAAGGTTGTCCCACTCACTCTTTTCTTTTCTTTTTTTGGTTCAAAGGTTGCTGGTGCCCTAAAATTTCAATTGTAGATTTAAGCCTCTACACATTCGAGCTCATCCTATTTTTCCTTGTTTAGGACAAAATCCGAACTAGTGAATTCAAGGATGAAATATGCAACTGCTTGGCCCTTTATTGTTGTTTGGGGTTTGTATTTGATATCAAACTCACTCAACTCAATTGACCACTTAGCCAACCTCCTAGAACATTCAAAATTTGTTTCCGAATCTAGAAGTGTATGGCTAACATAGAATACTGGCAACTATTTATTCACTTCTGGCCAAACAAGAACCACACTCACAGTTGCTTCAGGAACTGCCAAATATAATCTCAATGTCTCTCCATTGACCGGTTTGGACAAAAAATGGAGTCTTTCCAAGATAAGATTTTAACTACTGGAAAGGACACTCACAATCATCTGTCCATACAAAGTCACTACCTTTTTTAAGAGCTTTAAAAAAGGGGAGACACCTATATGTTGCCCGATAACGAACAGGTTAAGAGCCGCTATACATCTGGTCATGCATTACATGTTTTTGACCCTGACCGGGACTTCAAATCTAGTAAAGCTTGAATCTTCTCCAGATTGGCCTCAATGCCTCTGACCATGAATCCAAGGAACTTCCTGGATGAACCTCAAAACACACATTTAGTTGGGTTGAGTTGCATTCAGTACTTGCTCAAAAGTTGGAGTGCTTTATCCAAATGCCAAATGGGTTCTTCTACCCAGAGTGATTTCACTAACATATCATCAACATAAACTTCCATAGATTTTCCTAGCAATTTAGCAAACATTTTTTTGACGAGACGTTGATATGTAGCCCCTACATTCTTCAAGCCGAACGATATTACCTTGTAATATTATAAACACTGGCTTGTAATGAATGCAATCTTCTCTTCATCTTCCAGATCCATTTGAATACGGTTATATCCGAAATAAGCATCCATGAAGCTTAGCAATTAGTATCCAGTAGTTGCATCAACCAGCTGATCTATTTGGGATAAAGGAAAACTATCTTTTGGGCAAGCCTAATTTAAATTAGCAAAGTTTGTGCAAACCTTCCATTTTTCGTTCGCCTTCTTCACCATGATGACGTTGGCCAGCTCGTTCGAGTAGTAAGCTTCCTAGATTGTCTTCGCCTAAATGAGCTTGTGAACCTCCAAATTAATGGTAGCATAATGTTTGGGGTTGAACGTTCTCCTCTTTTGTTTGATCAATTTTGCATTTCGATCAATGTTGAGTTTATGTATAATCACAGAAGGATCTATGCTTGGAATATCATGATGTGTCCAAGCAAAATCCCCTTTATGAGCTCAAATAAACTCAATCAGCTGGGTCTGAAAAATGCTCTGGTAAAAGTTTTCCAATTTTGAAAACTTATTGGGCACATCCGAATTAAACTGTACATCCTCTAACTCTTCCACCGATAATTCTCTTTGTTCGAAGAGTTCGTTTCGAGAATCTAGACTCCTAAGAGGTATAAACCCATTAATATACCCATAGTCTACTGAACCCATCTCTATCTAGTCATACATCTTAACCGGATGGAGGGTGCCTCCAGGACAAGTTTGAAAGTGTGTAGGGCTATGGGAGGTTATTTTGACCAGGATTTTGTTTCCATCCGATAAGTCTCCCGACTGAGAGCCTAAGCTCCATCAAGTACCCCTATCCTAAATGGTGTAAGAAATTTCATTAACATATGGTAAGTACTAGTTACAACCCAGATTGCATGATGGGTAAAACGGGCTATCAACAAGCATGAAATTCACTATGACTGTAACGTAACATGGAAAAGTACCAAATGTTACCCACAAAGTTATTATTTTGAACGGTTGTACTTCATTTCTCGTGAAACCCTGAAGAGGGGTGGACACCAAACGTAGAGTCTTGTTCGGGATGTCCAAATGGTCCAACGCACGAGCAAAGATTATGTCCGTTGAACTAGCATTTTCAATCAAATTCCTCCTCACGCTATGCCTCTCGATCTCAAGATCAACCACAAGCATCAAAAAATGGATGATGAAGCCGCTTCATCCTCAGTGAATGTGATTGCGATTAGAGAGTTTCAAGGATGTAATTGGGCAACCTCAGTGAGTTTTACCTGCATTCTAACTGGATTTTGATAAGCTTCCTTAGAATAGGTACGCCTTTGTGATGGGGTGTGTTCAGGCTTATCTCCCCCAAATATTGTACAGATGATTGGGAGATTATCAGCCATAGGCCAATAAACTATGGCATTAGCTGCTATTAGTCTAGGAGCTGCATTATTTCACCGGACAGGTTGTGGCCGATTAGAAATATGTTGTAGCACTAGTTTTGGAGTCCTTTGGCCATAAGTTTGGTCTACAAACTGTTGTAGACTACCCTCCTAGATAAGTTGCTCTATTGCATCTCATAGAACAAAGCAAGCTGAAGTCCAGTGTCCGGGAGAATTATGGTAATGACAAAATTGATCCATATTCTTACCCAGATTCCTGCATGGCACTGAGGCTGGAATTTTATTCCAGTTGTCAACTTGAAAAATGTTTTCCAAGTTGTTAACCAGTACGACATAGTCCCGAAACCTTGACCATGGACAAGAGTTTCCTTGACTTTATGTCCTCTTAGGGAGCTGTCTCTCGGTCTAAACTTACCGAATATGTTATTGGGCCTCTTGATGGTGCATAAACCTATCCGGAAGGTCTATTTGATCAATGTTGTCAATTAGAAGTAAACCTAAACTAGTTATGATATCATGAAGACTGAGCAGATGGAGTCGGAACTGTCAGTAAACTTGATTCTGGATAGGGATTGATTTTCTCCTTGGACAAAGCATGATTTGTAGCCACTTCCATTAAAACTACAAACATTGGCATATTCTAGTGACCAAGTAAATACTTATATGGCCGATAAGGATGAATGTTTGCAACAAATGCTGATTATCTAGTATGATCGGCAAAATCTGTCATGGTCAACGCTGCCTGGCTAAATCAACTTATGTAATCCCTCAACAGCTCTATAGATCCTTGCACAATTTTGTGAAGGATTTCAATAGGTCTCTGGACAGGCTCAGGACTAGAGAACTACGTAACAAACTTCTTTGAAAGTTCAAGGAAGCTTATAATTGAGCTTGGCGGGATATTAACATACCACATTTGGGCATACTGCCCCAACACGATCCCAAACAGTTTGCATTTAAGTGTATCATTCATGGGATGGGTTTAGCGCCACATGCACGGCATATTTTTCCAAAGGCTATGTTGGACTAATAGTTCCTAAATACAAACTAGCCAACTTGGGAAATTTTACACCAATTGGGATTTGATACTAGTCTATTGCAGGACTAAAAATCGAATGGCTCATAGCTACAACCCTAAATAGAGACCTTGAAAAATGCTATCAGAACTCATCTAATTTTTGGTCTATATAGGCATTCAGGCTTTCAACCGGCAAAGTACTGGTACCCCAAGAGAACCATAGTTTGAACTGCCACCCGAATTGGGGGCATAATATCAATAACTTGGAACTCGGGAGCCTCAATTTGAATGGCTTTCTTGAGTTGGATTATTGGTTGAGCTGGAGTTTCTAAGATATGAATATCCAAATGGGTTCTAGATGTTGCCCCATCATTTCGTATATACCGCTTGCGGTTAAGATTTTAACATAAGTCTAGATGTGTACGCTCCGGATGTGAATGTGATATCCGGTCCCTCGAAGCGCCTTTCGGGAACAAGGTTACTTGTTCGACCGTGGGGCACCAGCCTATGCTGTGAGACTAGATTTTCTTGTAGATCCTATCGTTCCCTTCGGGATGGCTCCAGATTCGTGAATGATGAACCAGACATAGAGGGTGCTGGTTGTTGTACAGGTTGAGCCATCCCTTGAGCTACTATTTGAGCCAACAAACCTTGCAAGCAACTCTCAAAGACAGTTACTTGTTTTGGTTTACTGGTCTATCCAATCTCAATCTGTTTCTGGCATCGTGTTTACTTCCTCCGGGTATGGTGTGATCTTTTAGCTAGAGTTTCTGTCTGTAGCAAGTCTAGCATTAAATTCAAATCTAACTCAAGAGCTTACTGTTCAGGATGATAGGCTGGTGCCTCTTGTGGATGATAAGGTTACGGTGTATTTGGGATGGAGCGAATACCTTTTTGAGACTAGATTATTGGTAAATTCTTTGGTGGCCATGGGTTGTTCACCAAGCCCGTAATTGTATATGAGTCTTTATGGGTAATGATGGTCCCTTATTCCTTTACGAATGGCGGGTACGACGACTATCATTTGAATCCAAACTGGTGGCTAAGGCCATGATTGTTCGGGTTTGAAAAGTAGATAAATGCTAGTGGGTGAGTTAAATCACTCAGATGCCCTCCTTCCAGTGCCAATTATTATGATCAATTTCTGCTAACAATACAGAATCTCATAATGTGGATAATTTAGTGCTTAATCAACCACAATAAGCAAAGTGTATGAATAAAAAACCTTTGGAGGCTATTCTTGATGTTCTTATAAACTATTTGAGTAGACAAGAGATTACAAGAGAAAACTCAAAGAAGCTTAGAGCTGCTTACAAAGAGAATAATGAAATCTAAGTTGTTCATTGGTAGAGTTGTAGGTAAGAATACAATAAATGCACTTCCCCTTTTATAAGCAACAAAACTGGAATAAAATATAATTAAATAAACTAAATATCTTATAAAGTTCTCAAACATAAGCTATCCAGATTGAAAGGTGGCAAAGTAGACGGTAGAGAAGTGACATAGACCCAAGCATGAGGTGTATGTCCGCGGATAATATGTATAAACATCCGAACAAATTAATACCAACACCTGGTTCCGTCTGGATTGGAACCTTCTAAAAAATTATTTAATTAATTCTCTTAATTAATCCAACTTAATTTACTTAAACTGGTGATTTATTACATAGGTAAATCCGGAAACCAACACTAACAGAACACCCACTACAAGCTGGCCCCTTAGAGTTGGAGTGAAATTTTCCCCAATTAGAAAACAAGGATCTTCCCAAAAGTTAATAGAACGCCCATCGCCCACTTCATTCCTCTTCAATGTCAATTATCAAAACAAGTGATAGTTTAAATATCTGGAAGAGGAAAAAAAAAAGCTCCTTGATAGTTCTAGATCATTGTACCAAGTAAGGAACCAGCCGATCCTAAATCTGAGATCATCTCTGTGAGGAAATTGAATTTAGAATTCTCTTCTACTCTAAGACAAAGTCCTACACATTCTGCTGAACTAGTAGTTCCTCCTTTCACCTGCCTCAAATTTTACGTTTCATGATTTTTAGAATCTGGTAAACAGTTAACTTATAAGATACGTTTCTTTTAACTGCTCATATGGCATGGAATTATCAATCAGTTCATCACAATTAACTCATAATAGCATATGTTATGGTTTTCTAATCATTCAAATAACTTGATGAAGACAGAGAACAAAGGAAGATAGAAAGAGAAAGTTTAATCTGAATAATCCAATAATATCAGTAAAGCTGTACAATAGAGGCTTTTATACATATGGGAAAGTAACGGCTAGTAACTGCCTAGGACTTCTAACGGCTAGTTGAATAACTGATTAATGATAAAAGCCTTATAATGGCTACATCCAAGAAACTCATTCTTTGAACTGTCTTAGAACCTATGTATCAAAAGAACTAAAAACTGATGACTTCAATTTGTTGATTTCTCATTACATCATTATCCCCTTCTGAGTGAGAACTCGTCCTCGAGGTTAGAGCAAGATGGAACTCGTTTGGGCGCTTGTAAGTTGTTAGATCTGTAACTTTAAAGGTTGGGCTGATGTGGTAACCTGCCGGCAAGTCAAGGACGTATGCATTGGCATTGATTTTCTGGAGGATTCGACAAGGCTCGATTCGTTTATTTTGCAATTTATGGTAGGTTCCTGCTGGAAACCTTCCCTTTCTGAGGAACACCATAACTAAATCACCTACATTGAACTCCTTATCTCTCCGCTTAGTGTCATCCAGAGCTTTGTACTTAGAGTTGGCTCATTCCAAATTCTGTGTGACTTCAGTATGTATCTTGGTGATATGATCTGCTAGTAACTCGGCCTTTTGTGAAAGTCCTGAGACTTGAGGTAGTGTAACCAGATCCAGAGTCAATCTTGGAGGTGTCAAATAGACGATTTCAAATGGAGTTTTCCCTGTGGACCTACTCTTCATGTTATTGAAAGCAAATTCAACTTGTGCTAAAGCTGTGTCCCATTGCTTGAGATGGTTGCTGTTGATACATCGAATAAGGTTGCCCAGAGTGCGATTTGTGACCTCTGTTTCTCCATCGGTTTGAGGGTGGCTGGTGGTGTTGAATTTGAGTTTAGTGGAAAATTTATTCCATAGTGGTCGCCAAAATTGGCTCAGAAATTTGACGTCCCTGTTTGAAGTAATGGACTTAGGAACACCGTGTAATTGTACTATTTCCCGGAAGAAAAGGTTTGCAATGTATACTGCATCAGATGTCTTCTTACAAGCCAGGAAGTGCGTCATTTTACTGTACTTGTCAACTACAACAAAGACTGAATCGAAACCTCTTTGTGTCTTTGGCAGTCCCAAAACGAAGTCCATGGTGAGGTCTTCCCATATGCTGTTGGGAATGGGAAGTGGGGTATATAACCTTGTATTTTGGCTCAGTCCTTTGCACGTTTGACAAGTGGAACATTTGCTCACAAAATTGGTTACATCACGCTGAAGTTGAGGCCAATAATACCTTGATTCAGCTATGTGGTATGTCTTATCTTGTCCTAGGTGTCCAGCGAGTCCGCCACTGTATATTTCTTTGATCAGTAGTTCCCGTAAGGATGTTCTTGGCACACACAATCTATTGTTTTTAAACAAAAAGCCTTGAGTGAGAACAAAGTCTCCATCGTCTTCTTTAAGGATGCACTTATTCCAGATGGCAACAAAATCTTCATCATCTGCATATGTATCTTTCAAACTATTGAAGGCAATGATGTGGTTAGATAGTGTGGTGAGTAAAATAGCTCGCCTGCTGAGTGCATTTGCTACCTGATTGAGTTTGCTCGATTTATGTTTAATGGAGAAGGTAAATTTCTGCAGATAGGCTATCCATCATGCAAGCATTCGATTGATGAGTTTCTGTGAGTCAATGAACTTGAGAGCTTGGTGGTTAATATAGATGAC
>WUAT03040897.1:0-13841 GCA_010015005.3 Ulmus americana
GTTCTTTTCTCCGATTAATCGATCATCTAGTTCAAAGATTGAAAAAGGATAAATCTACCAAAACTTATGTACTATAACCCCAAGAGAAAAATCGGCATTGGTGGTTAATTTGCTTGCATAGAAGAAGAGTGGAGAAACTTCTCAGGTGATGAGAAGTTCTGAGCCAGGGACTAGGTTATTGTGTTGCTGGCTAGCCGGTGATTTAGAGGGAGAAAAGGGAAGGGGGAGACCGGGGGAGAAGGAGGTGGAAGGAGGAGTGGGTTAGATTTAGTTTTGTGTTTGATCTTTTTAAATTTATTTATTTAGTTATATTTTTTTATTTTTAAATTGAAGAATAATTTTGGTATTTTAAAAAAAATTGGTGATCCCAAGATACCTGAAGGTAATTTACAATAATTAGAGGATTGATTTTGCCTTTTTCGAAAACTTGGGGTCCAAAATAAAATTTCGTGTAACTAAGGGCCGAAAACTTGAAGGTAATTTACAATAAGCTATTTATCTTTCTATCTCTCTCTTTTTTTTCTTTTTTTTTTTTTACTTTAATTTATTTTTGACTTTTGCGTGAAGATATTTTCCTTTTTTTTTGTTTTTTGGCAATGGCGTGAAGCTATTTACTTAAAACTGATTTAGATTGCCTTAAAAAAAAAACTGATTTAGATTGAATTGACGCGTAGCTGTACGATGTTGAATTTGATGCAAGATTGAACTAACGTATTATATAAATAGAAAAATATTAATAAAAATTATTTGGAAAAAATTAAAGGTGCAACTTTACTCAAAAATTTTAAAGGCATAATTGGTTTAGCGTTATTGAGTATTTTTAATGGTATAATTGGTTTAGCGTTATTGAGTATTTTAAATAAGATATTAAAAATAAAATATTGAAAATAATAATTTTGTTTGATTAAAAATATTGTAAATAAAATTAGTAAGGTTCACAAAATTTAAAAATAATATAATAAAAAGGTAATATTTTATTAAAAAAGTGGTGGAGAGAGATAATAGTTTATTAAAAAAGTGGTGGGGGTAGTAGAGAGATAATATTAGTTTATTAAAAAGATGGTAGGGTAGTGGAGAAAGATAATATTAGTTTATTAAAAAAGTAATAGAGTAGTGGAGAGATGTAATATTTTATTAAAAAAATTGTGGGATAGTGAAGAAATGTAATATTTTATTAAAAAGATAATGGGATAGTGGAGATAAATAATATTAGTTTATTAAAAAGGTAGTGGAGAGATGTAATATTTTATTAAAAAATAATAAAAAATATGGAGTATTGTAAATAGTGTAAAAGAATAGAGAATATTAGTAAAAATAAGAGAAATAAACGTCACATTTATAATAAAATAGAAAAGATCATTTTAAATAGGAAAACAAACTTGCCCTTTAATTTTCTAGGAACAAGTAAAAACTTATATGTGAACCCAAGAATATCAAGTAGCACGCACAACCTCATCAAACAGTATTCCAAACTCATTGAAAAACTTTTTTTTTGCTTTAATAATGTATATAACAATCGAATAATCACTAGCAATAATTATTTGCTTAAAATCCCCGTTATGCGCCACTCTTAAGCCTTCAAGAATTTCTATACATTTTTGTTTAATGAAGAGCCCATCAAAAAATTTAGTGGTTTAATGACCATTTTTGTTTTCTTTGTGCAAAGTGAGATGCCAATAAATTTTGATAATACAAGTGACTTTTCTCCGGTGATCACTGGCGTAGCCTAGTGGTAACACTCGTCTTATCAAGTTCAAATTCCCTTTCCCCATAAAAAATAAAAAATAAAAAGAAAAAATTGACATTTTTCCTAATTTTTAGGGTCTAAAATATATTTTCTCTATTTGAAATTCAATTTTCCAGAAAAACTGGCTGAGAAAACGGCAGTCACTTTCTTCTTGTCCACTCACACGCAAACTTGTTCAATTGTTAAAGCAACAAAAAGCCTCGTTTCCATATCTCTCTGCAATTTCTTTTTTACCTATTCTCTCATCTACTCCCAAACCTTCTTTTCTTGTAAATAAAACAAAACCAATTACAAGAAAGAAAATGTGGAGGATTGGCTAGATCCACAATTTATGGTTGAGATCGGATATGGGATCTGCTGGTAGCAAAGCTTCTTCGTCGTCGTCTTCCTCCTCCGGTGGAGGTTCTCGGAGGGTTCGATCTAAAGCGCACAGGGTTTTGCAATCATCTTGTCTCGGGACCACTTCTCGATCTCACGACAGCGACATTGACGAACAGGTACCATTTCGAATTTTCGATTCCTTTCTTCCTCATTTTGCCAATTTTTGATATTGCATTTCTTGCTACTTCTTAGCAATTTTGGATTTTGGTCATAAATGTAGAACAAGCATCGATTAGTATCTGGGTTTTTCTATTATCTTACCAAATAGTTTGGAGAATGCATCATTTGTTCGATTTTCTCTATTATAATAATGCCCATTAAGTTATTTGGTGTATTGGCTGTTAAAGAAGCTAAGGAATGTGGGTTTTCTTGGAGTTCTTACAAGGAGGTATAAAATCTTCCTTTGAAGACTAGAAAGGAGGTATAAAATATAGGCAGAAAATAATCTGTTTGGGCTCTTAGATGGCTAGTTCGTGGTTAATTATGACGTTTATGATAGTGGAATATTATTTGCAAGTTATACATTGTCACTTGTGCTGAAAATTTGGGTGCATTTTAAGTACATAAGAGGTATACAAAGGATTCTCACAATATATATATATATATATATATTGAACCCAGACAGACCAATTCAATGTACAATGTAGTAGTGGATTTGTTCTTGGTTTTTAATATATTTGACCTGTTATTTTTATTTTTTGGCATCTAAATTTTAGAGATTTATGAGTTGTTAATTCATCTAAAGTTCTCATTATGTTTATTCATGCTTAAGGTTTGTGATAATCAGAACAAAGAAAATGGAAGTAATGCTCCATCTGGAAACCTTACCGGCATGGACTTGCATCAGTCAAAAGCTGAGTGTTATGGAGTGGTTAAGGTTGAACAAACTGATGGAGTGCCTTGTGTATCTTCAAATGCCGAGATAAGTGAATGGGGTCAAGCTAGTATTACTGATACTGTTACTAGAACGGGTAGCAGCTCAGCCCAAGCTTCTTCAAGTCAATCCCTAAACCCTTCTAGTCGATTTCTTTCTAGATTTAGTTTCATTCCAGGTAATTTAAGCTTCAGACTAAGCAGGGCAACAAGTTTAGGGTCATCCAGGTCTTACCCTCTTTCTTCAACAAGTCTAACATTATTGAACAATGAAGATGACCTTCAGCAAGATAGAGGACCTGTCAATGGCTTGGTTAATAGGGATGAGAGTCAACAAGGTAGTGACCTGCTTCCCATATCTCTGATTAATAGAACTCCTGCACTTTATTGTGAAGATGCTTCTGGTAACTCACGAGTAAATTCTCCGGCTAGTTTTTCGGACAACTTGGGGAATGAGCAGACACGTTCTTATACCCATGATGTTTCTAGAAGTGGTAATAGTACAAGAGGTGGGATTGATGTAAACTTGTGCTCTCCAATAACTGAATCCGAAATGGAAAATGGTGGAACTAGATCTTTGGATAGGCATGCTGGAGCTCGAGAACCTGTTGAACGAAATGTCCGTTACAGTAGAACTCTAAGTGTGGGTAGACTTCGTGACAGAGTTCTTCGTCGATCATCGTTATCTGACTTTACTTTTTGTCCTGTACAACAAGTGGGAGAAGTTAGAGATACCAACCCTGGTAGTGGGACACAGGCCTGGGAGAGCACAAGAACATTGGCGTCTGAAGGTAGTGTTGTAGCCTCCCCAAATTCTTCTGGTTTTCCTTCATCCACTTTGTCCAGCTCATTCTTCGGCGTTCAAGATTATGAGGTGGAAACATCACGGTCAAGAGAAGCCAGATATCATGATCTATTGGAACATAGATCCAATTTCCTTGAAAGGAGGAGAAGAATACGATCTCAGGTTTGTATTTGCACACAATACGTCAATAATTTAATTCTGTCTCGTGTAAGACATGTTTGCAATGAATGTGAATAGGAAGAATTTTAAGGCTGTGCTTTGTTGTGCTAATTTAGAGAGTTGCAACCTCTTTTTATTTCAAACCAAATAGACCATCTAACATATTGGCCGCAACAAGTTGCTTCCCACTCCCTTCCCTAGAGGACTCTGAACTATGTTCAATACTTGAACCCATGACTATGACTAGTTGTAGTATAATACTTGCTGCATTCTGGTCAAGGAAGGAACAACCTAATCCAGTTTTCCCATTTGAAATTTTGAATGAGTACTGACTATAGATCCAAGAAACTTATTTTCACGACTTTTGTTCCTTTGAACTATACTGCCTGTTGTCGTTTATTCGTTATGATGATTGACGGGTTAAATGTTGTAGGTCCGTGCTCTTCAAAGGTTGGGGAGCCGTTTTGAGAACCTCTCTGGACATGAGAGGTCATGCATATCATCTGGTCACTATAGAACTGGTCGTTGCACATGCCATGCAAGCAATCAGGATTCTCATCTAAATGATGGCACCAGTGCCAGGGCTAGCATATCAAGAATTGTCATGTTAGCTGAGGCTTTATTTGAGGTAACATTAGTATGTGGTTACCTCTATGATGATTGTTTTTCTTATTTTTAATATAAGTTCAATCTAATTTAATTAGGTTCTGGATGAAATTCACCAGCAATCTGTGGTTTTATCCTCTCGACCTTCTGTATCTTCAATTGGATCAGTTCCTGCCCCTAATGAAGTCGTGGAATCTTTGCCTGTCAAGTTGTATACCAAGTTGCAAAAGCATCAAAATGAGGAGGCAGCACAGTGAGTATCCAATTTTACTTGCAGTTTAGCATTCATTTGACTTTGTTTCAGTATAGGGGCTTGTTAAAACTTAAATTGTTAGTTGATATACAAGTATTCACCTACCTTGTATTTTTCGTCAATTGCTGTTTAAGTCCAGTGTCCAGTAATTCCAACATACCCTTTTATAATTTAATAAAAAGTATTTATTTAAGGTTATTAAAGATTTTTGGTTTTTAATATATTTTAATTTGTTAATTTAATTTTATGTATTTATTTTTAAAAAAATTATTTTAAAAATATAAATTAAGTTTAATAAGGGTATTTTGGATATTGCACTTAGACTTGGGTAACAAAGTGTAATAAAATCAAATATGAAGATACTTTTAAGTAATTTCTGAAAAAATGGAGGTACTTTTTGGGATAAATCAAAACGTGAGGGTAATAGGATGTAAAAAACCTTTTTTTTTTTGGTTGGCAATGCAAATAATTGAAGTGAATTTGCAGGTTTTGATTTAGCAACATGAGTGGTCATTATCTTGTTTAGTGAGGATTTTGTTTACCATTTGACATGAGTGGCCATGTCTGAGGTTATGACCATGTCTAGGTCGTACTTTCCAACCCCGCAGTGGCCAAACAAATGATGGTTAATTGTAATTAGTAAAATGTTTCATTCTAATTGAATATCTTGTGTGACATCATTTACTTATGTTTAGTGGTATTTGGCATCATATTTCAAATAGAAGTGTTATTTTATTTACTTACGTTTAGAAGTGTCTAGGTCTTTACCAAAAAAACAAAAGTTATTTTATTAGTTTTCTAAAGTAAAAGAAACAAGTGCTGTAGAAAAATCTATTTTTCTTTAGTTTTATAAGATGTTAATAATAAATATCGTTGTGCAAGGTGCAACCTATTGATTTCTTTTTAGTTTGGAATAATTAAATTTATTCACAAACCTTTCTCTAGTTAGTGTCCTTATGTGTGCTAAATTATCTAAGTTTCCTTTTTGTTGGGTACTTGTACTTTTTCACAGATGCTACATATGCCTTGTGGAGTACGAGGAAGGAGACAGATTGCGGGTATTGCCTTGTCACCATGAATTTCATAAAACATGTATTGACAAATGGCTAAAGGAGACTCACAGGTATATATATATAAATTTACAGTTTCTGTCTTTCCTACAAGTGATTAATATAATATGTCTAAATGCATTACCATAGGGTAATTGTTGTTGGTATGGGGCTACTTGCTTGCTTTTGGTTTTGGTTTTGGTTTTTTTTTTTTTTTTTTTTTTTTTTTCACTATTTAGCATGTCAAGTGCATTTTGGTCATCTCAGCTCTTAAATAGGGCAAGTGCCTGAGAGGTTCTTTTATGCTATTGGCGCAGTATGTTGATGTATATTTGTATGCAGGGTATGTCCACTTTGTCGTGGCGATATCTGCAGATCTTCTGATTCAGTTCCTGTGGAGAACTAAGCTGCTGCAGTATCTGCTTCTCTTCTCTCAGGAATCAAAGGTTTTCGCCTTTGAGAACAATGGAAACCGATTCTTTTTAGTTCAATGGTCTGGAAAGTTCAGTGCTTTTCTACTACAAGCACTATTCTTTGCTTGTTTTATTATTGGTTGCTGGTAGAAATTGACTGAACTACTTAAATTTGATTCTCCTCCAGCCAGAACTCATAGAGAGAGAGAAGGAAAGAGTTGCTTTCAACAAAGGGGTGCAGTGAAATATTGTATGAGCAAATGCCCTGAAATTGTTGTTGTACTCTAAATCCAGTGTACTTTTCTTTTTCCCTGAAAAATGAAAATTTAGCTCCTCTCAGATTGAAGAGCTTTGTTTTTTTGGCATTGGTTTGCAATGTATTGTCGTTATATCGGTCAGGTGCTACTGAACAGTAGTACAATCGATGGACTGCATTTTATCTCTAGTTATTGCGGATAATTCCATCCAAAATACCTATAAATGAGTTAAACATAGAAAAGCTATGTCGTTTTCCATTTTAGATAAAAAGATCCTGTAAGTTTGATGGTACACCGAAATAATCAGTGCATATGTAGAAGGAAATAGGCGAGGGAAGGCTATGGAATATGGATGAAATCAAAGAGAAGAAGTGAATGGAATGCCAGAGGACGGCAACCAACTAAGGCCAGAGATGAAGTTTTCAACGGTAAAACATTCAACTTGGGAGGAGTTAGAAAGCAGATGGAAGCCGGGCCACGAAACACGGCCGGAAGTGGTAGATCCAGGGCCTGTGTTATGGTATTCTCCATAAAACAGTGTCCTAAGAACAGAATCATCTCCCCAAGCCAACCAACCGGCCGGATCAATTAGGCTTCCCATGTATGTCTTGATGAATACTGTTCGAGAGTATTTCCGCCATGGCCTTCCAAGGTACGTTTTAGGTGGAGATGTATTGTTACTAGTAGGCTGAGCGAGTAGCACTCGAGAATTATGAACAACAATTCCTGAATTTTGGTGGGGATCATCTCGTCCCTGCGCTGTGATGGTGTTGAAGCTGTGAAAAGAATTCGTCCTCACATAGATTTCGCAATTCTGAAACAGAACAGCTGCATTGCCAAATATGAAGTCTACAGATCCATAGATTGTACAATCTCTGAAGAATTGCCTGTTGGAGTGGACGTAGAGAGTGTCCTGGTATCCTTCGAAGCTGCATTTGTAGAACGCGGACTCATCTGATCCCGACCTTAAAGCAACTGCTTGTCCCATTGATGCTCCTGCTGTGTTTCGGATGCTCATGTTCTTCCCAATAAATCCATCTCCCCTAATACCTGCATTTCATGCACATGTTCTTTAACATAAGACGGAAAAATATATCACAGTATGAGTTAGTTTGTTCATACCAAAAGTAGCGGAATCAAAAGTGGTAGAGCCTCCTTGGACACTCCTATTGCCTGTGACAATTGTTCTTCCAATGCCCTCACCAAACATAGTAATATTGTTTTGGTTTCGCCCAATACGAACATTCTCATGGTACCTTCCCGCTTTCACATAGATCACAATCCTATTACGATGATCATTTCCAAGAAGTTGTTTCCTCTTTGAAGCCACAAAGTTCACAGCAGATTGAATGGTCTTAAAATCTCCCGATCCATCTTGAGCCACCACAATATCCACCTTTGAATGATCAAGAAGCTTTTGATGCTCAAATTGATCAGCTCCTGAGTATGTTAGTGTTGAAGAGGATGAATCCTTGTTGAACACTGCAAGAGCGTTGAGAATGGAGTTTGAGGCATCGTTATAAATATCATTACTATTATCAGAAAAACCAAGGCCACGACATGTGTGAAGATTGGTGAGGGCGGCACTAAGCCACGTTTGCGCTTCTACATCGGTCGCGGCCGGGGATGTTTGACCATAACTGGTGAGGGTGGTGTTAAGCCGGAATATGGCGTCCTCTAGTGTCACCAAACAGTCACACCATGCGCATCCACTATAAACATTATAAGTATTTGGCTTCAATGTCATCATTGTAGTTTGCAGCCGGAGGGCGTCATGAAGAGCAATTTGTATGATCCTCTTTCGGAATAAGATCAGATGATTAGCTGATTCTAATGATTGCTGATGATTAGTAGATTTGGACAATGGAAACCAAAGGCTTGTGTATATAAAAAACGATAAAATTATTGTACAAGTTGAGATCTTCATGTTATAACCTTCTTTATTTCTTTATTTTGGAACTCTTTGCTTGGTTTTCAGCTGCCTTGCAACCTCTTTATATGTATGTATATGTTAAGTACGCGAGGTTATCTTTTGCTATCTCTATTTTTCTTCTTTCTTTTGCGTGCTCATACATAGTTTTTTGATATCTTCTTTCTTCTTTCTTCTTTCTTTTGCGTGCTCATACATATTTTTTTTATACCTTTTTCTTGACGCAATAAGTTTTGATAAATTTCCATAACTAAAACCATACAGGTACTTGTCGGATCTCTATTTTTAGCTAATCGATCACTTGCAGTTTGCCTCTCTATATAGACACACACACCAAATATTTAGTGGTAGTGTACAAGTTTCAAGCTATAGCTGAAAAATATATATATATATATTTCTCAATATATAATTATTCAATAGTTTTGCAAATTTAACTTTAGAGGTCAAAATCTACGATTCAGAATTGAAGAATCACTAATCACTGATCTCTAATCCTCAAGTTTGCAATATAGATTTTGACCAATATAAATATAGATTCCACTTGGGCTTCTGCTATGCAAAAGCTCAGTTCAGTTCAGTAAGATTGTAGAACACTATAACATCTCAGAAATTAGGACTTTGAAAAGTTGAGGCAAGAAGGTGGGCACAATATGTTCATCTCAGTTTTTTTTTGCTCTATAATTGTCATCTCATTTGCTAATTGCCCTTCGGGTGGATCAAATCTGTCTTTAGGTTTTACTGTTTTGTTGTACGAGTATTTCGAACTGTTCTCTATTGAGAGTCTCGCCCTGTCACTCGAGTTTGAGCGTATAGAATTAAATTTGTATATCCACCGTTGCATTTGAGAATGACATCTCATCCCGTGTGACCTTATTTGTACGATTTTATTTGTATTTCGTACTACGTTAGACCAAATTTGGACCTTAGGAAAGCATGGGGATAACTCCTCTCGCTGGACTTTCATTAAGAACTTCTATCATACTTTTATATTATTTTAACCTTAGTTGGCTTTGATGTCTTTTTATTTTCAACGAATTTGTACTTTATCTCTTTAGGTCCTAAAATAGTCGTTAAACTTCTCGAACTTTGAATGACTTGGCACTTACACTTTGTTCAATTTTTTTGTGAGTTTATTTTAATGCATTTTGGATCAAGTCACTTCAATTATATATTTTTTCATAAAAAGATATTAAAGTATATCAAAAAATCCTTCAAAATATATATTATTTTAATTCTGAAACTTTTTTGTGTAAATATATTTAAATTTTTTCAAAATTTGAAGGGATTTGTTAATATATTTTAATTTTTTAATGAAAAAAGTATAATTAAAATGACTTGATACAAAATGCATTAAAAAAACTCACAAAAAAATTTGACATAGTGTAAATATCAGTTCGTCCAAAGTTCGAGGGTTTTGACGGCCATTTTAGGACTTAAGAGGGCAAATTACAAACTCGCTGAAAGTAAAAAAGGCATTGAAGCCAAAATAGCTTATCTTAATGAATTATTTATCGTTAAAAACAAAAACAAAAATTAAATACCTTCTAATATCTCGAAATTGCTCCGTAATTTTTCAGTTTTTCTATTTTCTTATATATATATTTTTAACGAGAATTTGCTTCCATAAAATTGATTTGGGAATGGGTCTGTTTGAGAAATATTTAAAAAAATCATATCCTATCCTATTCTCTAAAGTTTTTTAAAAATATTTCTTTTCCCTATTCTAATTATTATTTTATTCTATTCTATCAGGTGGACCCTATCACCTTTTACATCATCCTATCCTATTTTATCATCTTACACACCTAAACCTTATTACATTTTATATTTTACACACCTATACCCTACAACTTTTTATATTATATTATTAATATTCTCACTACCTTCTACATAAACTATTATTTTTTATATTATTTTATTATTAAATCTCAATATCTTCACTATTTTTTATATAAAATTATTTTTTAATCTTGTAAATTCCACTCATTTTTACTCAAAAATTTAGAATTCTGTTAAAAAAAAATTTATTCTATCAAAATTCTGTTTACGTCGAGTCACGAGGCCCCATTATATTATAGGAAAGGTTAGTATGGCACTTGAGAATCAAGCAAAAGGACTAAACTAGCGGAAAAAGAGGATAGAATTTGTATTGTCCTTTTCTCTTCAAAACAGCGTCTTGTGTACTGTAACAAAATTTGTATACAATAAACGATAAAATTTCATTTTATACCCTTTATTTAGTAAAAATTTCAAAAAAGACCTTTAGTTTTCAGAAATATAAAAACAGTTCTCTTCAGATTTGATAAATTGCACTCTGGTACCTTGAGATTACCAATTTTTAAAAAATTTCCAAGATTATCCTTCTTATTTAATAAAAAGTATTTTATAAATTAAAAATTTAAAAGTAAATACATTAAAATTAAAATTCAACCTAAATACATTTAATAACTTCATCTTCTTCGACTTATTTCACCTCTACCCCACTGCTACCCGTGCTGCTGGCCACCTATGCCGTCGGTAATTACAAAAATAACCTAAAATTTTCCCAAATTAAATCAAAACAGAGAAAACAAAATTAAGTCAAAAATCTAGAAAATCCAGGCATTTTATCAAACATCCTATGAGCAACATCCAAATTACCTACTCTAGCATACCATCAACAATTGAATTCCATGAAACCAAATATGTGGCATTTCATCAAATACCTTCCAAGCAAGCTCAACATGCCCACAACAACTATACATGTGAATCAAAGAGTTCTGAACTGACAACACATAATCAATCCCATTCTTAACTACTTGCCCATGGCACTTCAACCCACACTCAATCGAACCCATCTTTGCACAAGCCAAAACAATTGGCACAAAACTATAAAAATCACAGTGTTAACACAGTAAGTTCCAGGAGAATAAATAAACACAAAAATCAATATACTATAAATCTCAAACAAAAATCTAGAAAACAAATCAAATAACCGTCTTACCAAAAAATTCAGAAAATCCACAATTTCTCACCCAAAAAATCAACAAAGTCAATAATTTCTCACCAAAATACTAGAAAACAAATCTTCTTACCTCCTTAAAAAAGAAACAAAATCCAAACTCAAAAGGAAGATAAGAGTTGGAAAAGAGGAGAATCGAGGTGGTTTTCAGGTGGGTTTGAACACCGAGGGTTTGCGGTTGTTTCGCGGCAGGACGAGGAGGCGAATTCGTAGAGGAGGCGAATTCGCAGTAGAGATGGGTGGCTTCACTGTGGTTTTGCGATGGGTCGCGGAGGAGGCAAATTTGATGGCGATTTCAACGGAGATAGGTAGGTTCGCGTGTGGGTTCGACATCCTAGGTTAGGATTTGCAGTCGACGTCAGTGATAGGTGACGCATCGGCAGCGATGGGCGATGGTTAGAAGAGAGAGTCGGTGGAGGTGGAGGATGGTGATTTGATATGGGGGAGTAGATGGGTAGTGGGTAATGGATTTGTTTTTATTATAACTTTTTTTCTGTTTATCTTAATATTAAGAAAAATGTTTTAATTATGATTTTTATTAATATATAATAGTTTTTATTATTTTAAATTAATTTTTATTTATAAAATAATTTTTTTTATTTTATAATCTTAATATTTTGAACCAGGGTAATTGACTTTTCACTTCAAGCTAGGGTCTTTTTTGTAATTATTACCAACTAGAAGGTGTTGTTTTTATATTTTCGAAAATCAGGAGTCTTTTCTAGAATTTTGACTAAATAGAGGATATCAAAATGAAAATTTCCCAAAATAAAGAGATAAGTTTTGATATATTTGAAAACAAAAAGTCTTTTATGATATTTTGTCAAACTAGAGGGTACCAAAATGTAATTTTTCTATGTTTTTAATTAAAAATGTTAATTATAATTAAACACTAATTATTCAAAAATTAATTGATAAAAATCAATTTTTCCTCTTTTTCATTTGAAATTTGAATTTGTCTCACCCTCTACCATTTTCTTCTTCTTTTTCTCCTTTATTCTCTCTTTGTTTTCCTCCTTCCCAGACGACTTTTTCTTCTTCCTTCTCCTTTCTTCTTCTTCTTTCTCATCTTTTCTTCCTTCTTTTTGTTCTTCTTCTTCTTCTTTGCCTCATCTTCGTTTTTCTTCAACTTCTTCTTTCGTGGTGAACAAGGAAGTGGGTGCAAGAAGGAGACTACCTGGAAAGGGAGGCGCAAGAGGTAAGAGATCGCCTGAATCAATGACAAAATATGAGTTTTTAAACCCTACATCACTCGCAAGTTTAATATGTGAAGCGCAATAAGCATGTGTTGCATTTCACATATTAAACTCCCACACGATATTTGAGTTTTAAATGTGAAGCTTGAGTTTAACATGTGAAGTGCAACACGTTCATATCACACTTCACATGTTAAACTTGCACTTCTTATTTAACCATTCAATTGGAGGTATGAGTTAATTTGTGAAGTGTGATTTTAATTAAAAGCGCTCTATTAATTATGAAATTAATTTTTAATTAAATTTACTAATTAGAAAAGTGGACTACTCAATGAATTAAAATTTAAAATATCCTTTTTTCATGAATTTGGATTTCATTTTGGTCCTTCTGAAAACGGAGTCCTTGAGAATCTACAATCTGTCCAACTAGCAACATATCGTTATAATTCTTTTACCTATTCTTTTTTCAATTATGTCTTTAAATATTGTATTAATGACATGTAGTTATCATAATAGCCAAGTGTTAGTGTTATAATCTAAGAACTACTTGGGCTCGAGTGATTGGCTTATGGATTTAGTCGGGAGATTTACATAACTAACTCCACTTTTTAAAGCCATTACATTTGTAGAATTTTTTTCATTGAAAAGTCATTTTTATTCTTTCATTTCACTTCGAAAGGTAAAATTTTATTTTTACTACACGTGTTAAGTCAACAATAAGAATGACATTTCACCAAAAAAAAAAAAGGTTCTACAAATGTAACGGCTTAAGAAGTGGGGATAGTGGGTAAAATTTCCTCGATTTAGTCCCTGAGCTGATGTTGGAAAAAAAAATAGTGCGCAGCGGAAATGGTAGGTTTTAAAAAAAATGTTTTAACCATTAAAACAACAAGATCCAAACTCAGGTTGCTAAGAACAACAAACTAAACCATGAATCAATATCTCTTGTAGTATAGATAACTCTTAGAAAGTCCTCAACCAATTGGCCTTCTCTGCTATCCTCAAGCCACTAACCAAAAGGAGCATGGGCTCACCTCCAATGGAATACTAAGCAATCCCAGATCAAACTCTCACTAGATCTAGAAGTCCAATGTAGACTCCTAGATCCCAAGTTTTTGTCTGCCTCACTTGTCTCTCAGAAACCCTAAGAGAATAAATTCTCAGAGCGTAT
>WUAT03041008.1:0-13840 GCA_010015005.3 Ulmus americana
AAAGTGTCATTTTTTGTAACTGTTATCACGTTTTTAAACCGTGGTTAAATTTTTATGGTGAATTTTTATAAGAATGTCAACTTTATTATTTAAACTTGTCACATTTTAGTGTTTTCACCTCTTAATAATATGTATAAATCGGAAAGAGCAGAAAACACATTTAAAAGTTTCCTACAAATTGTATTAACCAAAAAAAATTAAATACATAGTTATAGAAAACTAAACAAAAATACAAAATTCAATTCAATTCCTAACGAAGTTCAAAACATAGTTTTCTCACAATGCAGTAAATGTTTGTAAACTACCGATGCTGCTTGATCAATCTAGGAACCCAAAAATCCACAGAACGAATACTTGCTAAGGTTAAGAATACATCAAATTGTAACCAGATAATATGCAAAGAAAGAAAACAAACAAGGTTAGATGCCAAAATTGAATAATTGGTTTAACAGCTTACTATAAACTGTAAAACATAGAAAGAAAATAGATCCTTGTAATATTTGGAACTCTTTTGTCCTCATTGCCTATAAATTTATTGTATATGTTTGATAAACATTGAATGAAATTAAATAAATTGATAGTACAAGTAGAAAATAACTTAGTATATATACAAAATGTACCTCATGATAACCTTATCAGATGGCCAAGCAATATGAAGGTGATTTGCTTATTGATCCTGCTTTATACAGATATTTGATAGGAAAGCTCTTGTATTTGACTATCACTCGTCCTGATCTTTCTTATTCTGTGAACAAGCTCAGCCAATTTCTTGTTCAAATAAGAATTCCTCATATGGTAGCTGCTTAGCATGTATTACAGTACATTAAGGGTAATCCAGGTCTTGATCTTTTCTACTCTTCTCAAACTGAAGCTCAGTTGAAAGCTTATGCTGAAGCTGAGTTGCCTTTCCAATTTAAGATGTTTTCTAATGCTGATTGGGCCACTTGTTCAGATACTAGAAGGTCTATATCTGGTTTTTATGTTTTTCTTGGAGACTCATTGATCTCATGGAAATCAAAGAAACAAAAAACAACGGTTTCAAGATTCTCGGCTGAAGCTAAATACAGTTCTATGGAAAATTTGACATATGAGCTCACTTGGTTGATATCTTTACTCAAAGAGTTTGGTATAATTCATACTAATCCTGCTCTTCTTTATTGTGATAACCAAGCTGCTCTTCACATAGCAGCTAATCCGGTTTTTCACGAGCGTACTAAACATATTGAGATTGATTGTCATCTCATAAGAGAGAAAATTCAAGCTGGTTTGCTGAAGACTTTGCACATTTCATCTCGACATCAACTGGTTGATATATTTACCAAGGCTTTACATCCTTCTCTGTTCAATGAGTTGCTAAGCAAGATGGGACTAATTAGCATATATAGTCCATCTTGAGGGAGAGTATTAGAGCTATTGTTAGTCTTGGTCTATGTTAGCTTTGCTGAGTTGGATTGTACAGCTATTCTTGTTACAGCCGGAGACAACTTACTTTGTTAGTAAGTGGGGAGGTGGTTAGTTAGCTATCTTTACACGTCTCTTGTAACTGTTGATATATACTTGTTTTGTATCAGTTTTCCATCATCCAATATACGAGAGTTTCTCTTTATCAGTTCTTCTTCTTGTTCTTGTAATAGTCCAAACTGAGGGTGTCATAATAAAATTTGTATAAAATAAAAATGTAAGTTTTGATATTTTGTCAAATTAGAGGTATAGAATGTAATTTTTCCGGTAAAAATGTAATTAATTCATGGGATATATAGAACATCGGTCAACGGAAAACGAAATGGCGCCAAACGATCACCATAAGTACGGCTGTGGATACAAAGACGACAAGAAAACACGCAAACAAATGAAGAAAATATCTCTTCTTTGCTCATAATATGGACCAATCAAATCTCTGAAGGCGGAAATATAATAATTGTGTAAGTGTGTATAATATATAGATCCTCTACGGCTAATTAATATACGTCTCTTCAATTCTCTTTGTTCCAGCTCCCATGGCTTCCGTAGCCCTCTCATCTTTCTGCCCCACTCTCAATCCTAACGCTCTAAGCTTTAGCTCCGCAGCTTCCGAAAGATTGAAACTTGGTTCGCCTTCTATTGGATTTGGGACAATCAAGAAGAATCGGAGAATTGTGGGGTTTGTTTGTAGAGCTGGTTCGGTTGTGTTTCGCGATCTCGACGCTGATGATTTCCGCCACCCGCTCGATAAACAGGTCTTCTTTTCAATATAGACATGTTTATATGTTCAATTATTTAGTATTTGGACCAGTTGATCGAGAATTATATATAAATTTGGGTTTTTTCTGTTTAGGAGATGAAACTTTTAAAATTCTTCGGCTTCATTGCTAAGTTTGTTACGTTGTGTCACAAACACTCAATAGGTTAAGTTTTTTTTTTTTTGATGAAAACCCAATATTTTAATATGGTATCATAGCTGCAATTGGTCCGAATTTGGTGAGCCAAAAAGGGCCACCAAGTGATCCAAGCCAAAATTGATAAGCCAAAAAAGCCATCATCTTGCGGTGGCATGTTAAGAGTCCCGCGTCAAATAAAATTCTTAATACATTAATATATAGGTTGAGTCACTCCATTCAATAGGTTAACCGTTTAAGATGGAAGCCCAAAACTCTAATACGTTATCTTCTCTTACATGCAGAACACACTGATTTTGAGGGCAATTCCGGGGTTAAACGAACTTGGAAGGGCTTTACTAGGTAATGGAATCATTGTAGTTTGTATCTTTGTATATCTATTTTATACACTGGTATTTCTAAACACGCTTTGCGGATTATCTATGCGCAAATCAAACCTTCAAGGGTAGTGCCCATATTAACAGCTTCTTTAATATCCATTGCAGGGTCTGTTACAGAGCAAGTCATGCTTCTTGAGAACATAGGAACATCAGTTCTTGTTTCAAAGAATCAGGTTATATCATTGTAAAGGAAGATAGAGTTTATGCAACGAAGTTATACTTGCATTTGTGCATGTTATTATTTGTGTTATTTTCTCAAATATGCTCTTAACACTGTCATCTTACACTACTAAGTTTTGTTATTTTTCTTGTGCCAGCTACCTGAACTACATCAATTAATGGTTGAAGCTGCAGAAATACTGAATATCGAGCCTCCCGATCTGTATGTTCGTCAAAGTCCCGTACCCAATGCATATACTCTAGCCATCGGTGGTAAAAAGCCGTTTGTTGTGGTTCATACTAGCCTTGTGGAGCTTCTGACAAGAAAGGAGTTGCAGGTTATCAGCGTTTTAGTTACAATCATATAGTGTTGTTTCACTATCCCATCATGTGATTATATTTAACTTTAAAACAGGCTGTTTTGGCTCATGAGTTGGGACATCTGAAATGCGACCATGGTGTGTGGCTTACATTTGCAAATATTCTTACCCTTGGAGCTTATACTGTACCCGGTAGGTTGGTTGAAGAAATTTGGTTCATTAGGACTGTTTCAATTTTCCCGGTGTTACTTTCGACCATTGACATATTTATTGCCAAAATTGACCCAAACTTTGAGCACAGTAGATCAATTAGAAGGGAACTTGAAGAGTTTAACTTTTATCGAGTATTACTCTAAATGGTCTTAATACATATAGAGTTATCTATTGCTGTTTAAGAAGCACTCACAGCTTAGTGCTATTGATTGGTATATCAACAAATTATATGGTTTGTGTTGTTCATAGGGATTGGGGGTATAATAGCTCAGAGTTTAGAAGAACAGTTATTCCGTTGGCTTAGAGCAGCTGAACTAACGTGTGATCGTGCAGCTCTTCTTGTTGCCCAAGACCCTAAGGTATACAGCCTAAGCAACATTTTGCTATAAACTTACACAGTTTTGTATAGTTCTTGTTTTTATTGTCTGATATTCATTATAATGCTCCTACAAGAGGTTGTCATTTCTGTGCTGATGAAATTAGCGGGAGGATTGCCATCTATGGCTGATCAGTTAAGCGTTGATGCATTTTTAGAGCAAGCTCGCTCTTATGAAAAAGCTTCGTCAAGTCCAATAGGCTGGTATATTAGGTACTTAACAACATATGCATACCAAAGGCCTTGATTCATAACATCTTTATGAATGCTCTAATCAATTCGTGCTATCCAGGAATGCTCAAACAAGGCAACTTTCACATCCTCTGCCTGTTCTACGTGCCCGTGAAATTGATGAATGGTCTAGAAGTCAAGATTACAGATATCTTCTGAAACGAGGGATACAGAGTAGTGCTGTATAAACAGAAAACAATTCCTTGGAGAATGTAGATAGGGTCAAATATGAAGCTCTGCTCTAAAAAGGTGAAAAAATATTTCCTCTCCATATACATAGGATAAAGCACCAGAGATGAAGAGAAGATAGCTTTAAATTATAAGAATTATATTTCCTGCACGAAACCTTTGGTCAATCAGATTCTGTAGCAGGACGATAAGGAAATAAGTTGGCTAGTTTTTCAGGCAAGATCTATACTTTTTAGAGTCATCTTGATACTTATATACAGACTTCATAGAATTATATTGTTGCATATTGGATCTTTGTTTGTATTTCTGTGGGTGTCGATGTCTAATTCTTAATCTAATTAATTGCATATATTTTTATCTAGTCTATTTCTCAATATCTGTATTTTTCAGCTCATATAAGTAAGTCCTTGCAGTGGTTAAAAGTTTTGGTTAAAACTCAACTTTAGTGATCTTATTTTATCTTTATGAACTCTATCCAAACTATAATTCTTCATTAGTAATTAAGGGACAAGGATGAAATGTTACTGAATTTGAGAAGAAGATCGTTATTATTACTGTATATAATAATCCAGTTCAATCATACTTTCCAATGGAGCAAAACTCAACTTTAGTGAAAGTTCAAAATTGCAAACAAGCACAGAAAAACCAGAAACTTCCAAGGGAAACGAGTTTGAGCCCTCGAGAAGAAAGCAAAACGACATCATCAACCACAGGACCACAAAGAATACCATCTTTCGTTTAGCTTGAGGAAAAGCTTGTAAAACTGATAGTAGTCACCTTAGAATCCGCCTTGAACTTCATAGAAAATTTGGTGGCAGCTGGCAGAACCAGTTCCATTGCTCCTCAGCGTAAAATTCTGAACCGTCAAACCAGCTTGAGCAGCTACTATAAAATCTTTGATGCAGGAATCATTAGCATCTCCAAGTTTAAATTCCAAGTTATAAGAAGTGATGCAGGAGGAAGCTAAGGTAAAGCCAAATCCATGGCTAACAAGGGGAAACCCCCAAATTGGAGAGAAACTCTCTGTTTTTTGTATTTCAATATATCAAAGTCTATTTATTACATTCATTCTTTAAGCTTATATATAGCCTTACATTAAATTGATGTCATAACAAAATAATAGAAAATAAACCAAATAATAAGATAATAACCAACTAAACTATTCTAGACTATTTGTCCTACATCACACTTTATATCGAAGTGGCAACTCTTATTTATCAAAAGAGCTTCATGATTCCCTAGAATTGTTTTTTCAACTCCTATTAATTTGAGCATTTTTTTTTCACCTCTTTCACCGACTAAACTAGTATGGATTGTTTTTGCAACAGAAACTTTTTAACAAGAATTTAAAACATATATTTTCATTTTTAGAGTTACTTTATGTAGTTTAATTGCTAGACTATCACGCTTGACGGTAAAACTTGCATTTCTAATTTTTCTAGTGTTGTCATTTTTAGAGTTACGTACCCATTTTTCTCAAGAACTTTACAATTTTAGTCTATTCTTGTGATTTTCAAGCATATATAAATTACTTAAGATTAATTCAAATACAGAGAAATTTGCCAATGTTGACTTCTACAAAAACACAGTCGCAATGTAATTAAAATATAATTATTAATGCTTTCATCATCCATTCGATTGATTTGCTTGACTGTTTTATAATATATCCCATAAGGCCATAATTATTAAAACTTATATGCACTATCAAATGAATGTCAAATTAACTAAGGAACGACTTCATTTAAAAAATATACATGATTTTAGTTACAAATTTAAAAATGTATATAATTGACTTCATTTTGGCCAAATCCGAGCTAGCTAGCACTTTTATAGCTACATTTTTTTTTCTTTCTTTTCTTTTCTCCCGTGAAGATGCTTATTGCTTGTTCTGGATATCATCGTCTTATTGGTTCCACTTCCGCAGGTGCAACTTCACTTCAACTTCCAAAGCACAATTTTTTAAGTCCAAATCTCTCATTTGAGAATTATACAACTTGAGTTATGAGGATGCAGTTTTATTTTATTTTTGGAAAGAATTAGAAAAATTATTTAAGTCATAGAATGAAAAAAATGGACCTAGTTCCATAAGGATTGGAAACAAATTATTTCAAGAACGGTTTATAATAATGCTAATTAAAAGGTGTACAAGAAAGATGACAAAAAGGATAACAATAACGAGAATAACTTTAATTTTGATGTTATGATGAAATTCGACCGGTAATACAGAATCTAAATATATGAATAATTTAGTATTTAATAATTAAAATTAACAAAGTAATTGACTATTATATTGTAAAATAATTCGAATAAAAGGCCTTTGAACGTAGTTCTAGATGTTCTTATTCATTGGATGAACAAATTACAAAGGGAAAACTCAAAAAAGCTCAAGGTTGCTTACAAAGAGAATTTTACAGGCTAAGTGGTTGGATGGTAGAAAATGTTAGTGATAATACAATAAATGTATCGCCCCTTTTATAGGCAAATTAACTTGAATAAAATATAATTAAATAAACAAAATATCCTCTATAACCCCTAGATTGAAGCTATCCTAAACGATGGCGGTGAAGTGGGTGGTAGAGAGGTGACGTAAATCCAAACATAAGGTGTCTCTTCGGGGGAGACGTGTAATCCGAACAGCTTGATTCCGACACGTGGCCGGTCTGTACTGGAACGTTCTAAAACTAATTTTATTAGTTCCCATAATTCATCTAAATTTTAAGTTGGTAATTTAATAATGAGTAAATCCTGACCCAACAGTTGACAAATGAAAAGAGAACAACTGTTATGAGAGTAGAACATAATTGTGCTTTAGAACAGAGGCGTGAAGAGGTAGTACTGGAGCAGTAATAAACATTCAGGCCTTATTGTCCCTGCATTGCAGCAAGTTGTGATGCAGGAGCTAGTTGATTAAGCCAAATGACTTTCTTTAACAATATATAATTATTTATCCACTAAACCATTTTTATTGGCTGAGCTACTTTGTTTTTGGTATAAGAGAGGCGTGCAAGAGCATTGCCCTCTAATTTAATTTGAAACTGAAAAGCCTTGACTTTGCACAAGTCTAATATTTAATCACACCAAAAGTCAGAAACCTGATTTCTTCATATATATATACGATTTTCCTCTCTTAAGTCAATAGATTATCTATTGAGTTAATCCATTATTTTATATGTTATATTTTAGTTAAGGTTCATCAATAATCTTTTTCTTTCAATATAAATTATTAAATTAGATGTTGTAGTCGCAGTACTATCTGACTTGCTGCTGCGGACCAGAATTTCCTGGAAATTTCAATCATTCTCAACTAATTATAAAATATGGTAGTGCCAAACCAAAAAGAATCTATTCTCACTTTGTTTTTTTTCCCCTTGAGTTGTTCATATATTATTTAAATATAGTATCCCCTCATACTATAATCCTTTCGGGCTGAATGTGGTATATATTTGTTTAGTTAAAGTTCCTAACATTATTATTATTATTATTATTATTTTTCAGATTTCAATGTATATTTATAAAGATGGTAATATTTTATAAAGTAAACTTCATTGTTATTTTATATTGTAGTATATGCTTTAAGATCAGATTGTAATCCTGCTTAATATATAAGGAAAAGATCCCTAGAGGTGCTTTAATAGGGATTTTAATATCAAAATGACTCTTATGATGAATAGTTGTCAAAAATATTTATTTATTTATTTATTTTTTGTTGTTGTCAATTTTCAACAATTCTCAATAAAAATAAAATGGTGAGTTTTTTTCTCTTCTTCAATATGAATCCAATACAATAAATTTCATCTTAATTGAAGCTATGGTTTGTTGTCAGAAAAAATTTAAAGTCGATAGCGAAAATGACTGTAATAATAATTTCTAGTGGTTCGTGTGACATCTATAGTTACTAGTTGTGGTTGATTTTAGTAATTATAAAAGGTATTAATTTTTCAATTAGCTATTTTTTGTTAAATTTTAGTATTTATAAAATAGTCGAGCAATGCTATATTGCAATATTTTTGAATTATATAAATCATTTTGTTGCCAAAATCCTAGTGGAAGGGTCACTAATATATATGATGCTCAGATAAATATACCAACTTGACCGTGCATGGCTGAAGCAAAATTCTTGTTCTAATTAATTTCATTTGCTTCTTTAATAAGTACACTCACATATTCTTTGTGACGAATGTTGAGATAATTCATAATTCATTTTTTTTTTTTTTGTAAGTTCCACATTTTTATTAAGAGCCATTCTGACTTTTAATTTTAATTTTTGATTAAAGTCAACACTAGTGGTGTGTATTGTGTACAACTTTAGGAAAGACATCAAAATAATTGGAAGTTAATCGATCTAATTTTTTTGTTTTACTTAAAACGGTTGTTAGCAATTACGTTTACAAAAATAATGCAACAAATTTGGGGTTTTGATGTACCAACATTAATTTTTTATGTTGTAACAAAATATTTGCCTCGTCTTAAATGAATATATAGCGACCAACCCTAGCCCTGGGAGACATATGAACTTTATTTTGTTAATGTCCATCTCTGACCTCGTGATGTAGAAACTTGTAGGAAATTTCAATTAGAATCTGTATATTCCAGCAAATGTCTTGTATGAGCTCATTGAGATGTATATCTTTTACCATCAACAACTTTCTTTTTCTTTTTTTCTTTTTTTTTTTCACAAGAATTTTTAACAAAATTGCTAAATACTTTTCGTTAGAGACTGCTTAAATTGTAGACTGCAAGTGGGTTCTATGCTAACAAACTGCCACCTAGTTATGATCATGGATAAAAAAAATTGATATTTTGACCGAAATTTTGGTAAATTAGAAAAATTAAAGGTATGTTATTTTCGTCTAAAATTTCAGAAAATTTCCGATAAATATCAATATCGATATCAATTTTATTTTCTAATAGTGTAAATTTTCCGTGATTTTGCAGAAATATCGAGAATATCGATATTTCGGTATGATTTCAAAAAATTAATATTTCCCTATTCTTTTAATTTTGTTTTGGTTTTTTTGGATGTCATTAAACAATAAGAAAAGGGAGATTGGCCTATACATGTCCATCTAAGCTATTCATGAATATGAAACAATTTTATTGTGTTGTATGCTTATATTAAATTTTTTTTTTTTTGGTACTATATAATATATTGTGATTTTAATTTCTTCATTGAAAATTTATTTTGAATATTATATATATATATATATATATATATATATATATTTATCATGCTATATATTAAGCACTTTACTTATTTTAGTCAGTAATAACGTAGTTAATTTATTCAAAAGTGTTTAATTTATGTATTATTACTTACTCAAATTAAATCTAAAGTTTCACAACAAAATTTCCAAAAAAATGTAAATATCTGTCACTTTTTAATTTTTTTTTCTAGAAATATCCACTGAAATCGAAATATTCACAGAAATTTCTAAAAAATCCAAACTCCGATATATCATGCAATACCAATATTTTCATCATTGGTTATGATTGAGACTCTTTTTTATTTTTTATTTTTTTATTTTTTTAAAGGGAAAAGGCCATGTGGCCTTAATAATATTAAAAGCCAAAAGAGGCTAAAATAATACATCAGGAAAGGACTTTTCTGCTAAAACAACTGAAGAAGTACAAATTAGGATCTCCTCATTCCAAACATGAGAGACATTAGACATAATAGCTAGTTTAGCAATATTGTGGGCAGCCCTATTAACACAATTGAGCATATAAACTAAGCCCTCAAAACTATTACAGCAAGATAAATTCAGGATCTCATCAAGAATAATTTCACAATCACAAAACCCTCTACTTTTGTTATTTAGAGTAGACACAATAGAAGCATAATCCGCACTACAAGGAAAAATGTCTATAGTGGCGATATTGTAGCAACAACATAAGAAGTCATCGCTATAGGGGGGACCTGCAGCAACAACACGAGAAGTCGTCGCTACAAGTTAAATCTATAGCGATGACTTCTCGTGCCGTCGCTACAATGTCGCAGCTATGTTTCACGAAAAATATTTGGCGTAATTTTTTTTCCCGGGAACTCTATAACAACAACATATATCGTCGCTATAGAGATGAAAAATTAAGGTGCCAACTTTTCCTGCTTTTGCTTGAGGCATTGTTTTCCATGTTACATTATAGCGACAAGAAAAATCCCACATTTTGGTCTTCAAGGTGAAATTTAGGCGGTGGAATTCGTTGTATAACACTATTGCATCGTCACTGTAGTATAAAAAATCTAAGAAATTGTGACAACGAAACATGTCGTCATTATAGGGTCATCACTTTAACTTGCCTAAAACCTTTCTTCTTCCTCATTTCTTTTCTCTTCTCCATTTCTCTTCTCTTCTCCAGGAATTTCAACCGTGCTCCGCCGAGTTTCTTCTCATTTCCCTAGTTCATCTTCCCACTCTTATTCGATATAAATTTCAAACCTTTTATCTTTGATTTTGTTGGAGTTTTAGATAGTTTTGTGAAGTTATTCATATTTTTTAAAGTTGTTGGATTATTCTAGTTGATTTTGATTTATGCATTTCTTGATTTTATATTGATTTTCTGTATTTTGGGCAAAAATCTGAAGTATATATTGAATTTCTAGTTATTGTTGTTGATTGTTTAGTATTTTAGTTAAAACCTAGAATATATGTTGAATTTTTGCCTTTTGTTGTTGGTTGTCGATATTTTGGGCAAAAATCTGAAGTATATATTGAATTCTTGGTTATTATTGTTGATTGTTTGGTATTTTTGGTAAAATCTGGAATATATATTGAATTTCTGGCTTTTGTTGTTGTTTTTCGGTATTTTGGGAAAAATGTAGAATATATGTTGAATTTATGGCTTTTGTTGTTGTTTTTCGATATTTTGGGCAAAATGTGGAATATATGTTGAGTTTTTGGCTTTTTTTTTGTTGATTTTCGGTATTTTCAAAGAAATCTGGAATATATGTTGAGTTTTTAGCTTTTTTTTGTTGATTTTCGATATTTTCGGCAAAATCTGGAATATATGTAGAGTTTCTAGTTATTCTGTAGATTTTTTTGTATTTTGTGCGAAATGTGGAATATATGTTGAATTTATGGCGAGTCATGTTAATTTTCTGCATTTTTTACCAGATATGACAGACATGATGTCACACGGAAGTGATCTGCCACATCAGGGCAGTTCACGTGTATCGGCTTAGTGCGAGTCATGTTAGTATCACAATTACTATTTATTGTTTTATTTTAATAGATCAATTTGTTTTTTATGAACTGAAATATTAAAATTTTTTTTTTAAATGTAGCACAACTGAAAAGAAGAAGCACTGCGAAAGGAATCAACTTACAAGAGTGGTTCATGCAAACAAGGGTAGGTCATTGCCCCTATGACTTCGACTAGTTGGAGCAAACACTCGTTCCGATTGGCATCAACGCTAAATTGGTACCCAGATGTGTGGCAAATCACATCAAACACACTGTGCCTTCCAACTACAAGGATTAAGACCAAGTTCATGTTCACTACAAGAAGCAATTGATGAACACTGTAGAGGTACGTAAGTTGAATATGATGTATTTTTATTTAATTTTTATTTTATTATGATAACCCAATGTAATTTATATTATTGTAGCACTATTTTGATTTGTAGAGGAATCATTCTGATGCTAAGTACCAAGCAGTGCGAATGGGTATCGATTGGATGGCCAAAGATCGATACCGTGACTACAAGTACGATTGCTACACCCACTACAAACTCAATGGGCCAAATGTTCCATTCACCAACGTGAGCGACGACGAGTGGAGAAAGTGCGTTGACCTCTTCACCTCTCCAGCATATATAGTGAGTATTCAACTTAATTACTATTCTTCATACAATTGTTTTTTTTTATAATTTTGTTTAACTTTTTTTTTTAATGCACGATCCGCGAAAAATAAATCTAACCAGGAAAAATCAAAATACATTAGTTTGCAAGGGTCGAAGACCTATTTGGAAACGCGTTACGAGAAGGTAAAGCTTTAATTTAAATTTATAAATTGTTACTTATAAATTAATGTTATTAACATACTTTGTTAATTACTGCATAGAGAAACCCTGAAATCAAAGAATGGCCTGGGGTGATCGACTAGTTCAGGATGTTTGACACTGACATGAAATGTCGGTGGGTGAACGAGACAACCGCCCAAGATTATGTAAGTCATAATTTTTTTGATTATAATATTTTAAAATGTGTTTACTTATTAAAATTTCAGTAATTTAATATTGATTATAAAAATTTCAAGCTAAACTGTCGGATGAGCTCTAATCTCAGACTCAGGAGGCTGGTTCATCGGGTGCTGAGGTGGACGAGCACGCAATTACAAAAAGAGTTCTCGGTGAACGACGTGGTCATGTGAAAGGAGTTGGCCGGAAAGTGAAAAGTGTCGGAAGTTCTACTTCCTCTATTGCCGCTTCACATGCCAGCTTTGCAACTGGATCTTTATCTAGTCTTACTCAAGCCGAGTTGGTTGTTGCTCGAGTTGAGACACAGCAGTATCGGCAGAGGCTAGATGTCATGGAGAATTCTATGCATTCTATGAGCCAATTTATTGCTGAATTGCAAAGTCAGATGCCTCATCTTCAGTTCACTGGTCGTTTCTCGCAATTTCCCAACTTTAATCCACAGCCTGACCTGAATGCGAAAGATGAGGATGATGATGAAGATGAAGATGAAGATTAGGAGATGATTAGATTAATTTTGATTATTTTGTATTTATTATTTAATTGTAAATATTTATTTTATTTTTATTTATATTAATTATAAACATATTTTACTTTTTTAAAATGTTATTTTATTTGGAAATCATTTCAAGAAACAAATGAAAAATATAAATCAAAAAAATAAAATAAAAAACCAATTAAAAATAAAAATAAAAAATCGAAAAAAAAAACTTTGTAGGTGTACTGCAATAGAGACGACAAATGTTATCGCAATTTACTTACAGGCACGGCCTTATTACGACAACACGTTATGACGATATTGTCGTCATAATAACTTTATAGAGGCGACATATATGTCTATAATCGTTGCAATATACCATTTTTCTTGTAGTGCCGAGATAATAGAGAAATTAGACAAACTTTCCTCTAAAATTGTAAAAAGATCCCATTTGATTGCCATAACTTCTGCAACTTCAACTGAGATAGAAAATGACCAATGAATAATCCTTGCACAACAAACTTTACTGCAGAATCTCTGACAACAATACCTAAGCCACTACAACCAGTTAAATTATTTGTAACATCATCTATATTAATTAAAACAATTTCTTTGTCAGGTGATATCTATCTATCATTGTCCCTCCTGATTTATCCACCCCTACTCTTAAAACCAATCACAAAAGTAAAATCAATCGACCATTTAACACAATAATCCACAATCATATCAACTTTATAAATATAATAAAATTTTATTAAATGTCAATGAATAGATGAAAAATGAAACCAATCACCAAAAGACGTTATGATTGAGACTCAAGTGATTAGTCCTGTCCCCTTGTGTATTTTAAATCTCTATAAATATAATAAAATTTTATTAAATGTCAGACTCAAAAATCAAATAAACAAACCAAAGAAACTATTCT
>WUAT03041335.1:0-13838 GCA_010015005.3 Ulmus americana
GAAGCATTGGTAGCTTTCGTAGTGTTTAACATGGTTGTTAGAGTCCGAGCGCATGGTTGGCTAATAGTATCCTGCAGTGAAGGCTCAATTAGCAAGGTAGTGTCCCCTAGAATGGTTTCCGCATTCCCCTTGGTAGAGTTCAGATAGAACATGGCTAGCTTCAATAGGAGTGACACATCTAAGGTAGGGTCCCAAGAAAGACCTCTTTAGAAGTTTTCCATCATGGATGGTGAACCTCGCAGCCTTAGCTCAAGACATCGTGCTTTATTCCTATCTTTTGGAAGTTTATCGCTGGTCAAGTAGCGTATGATTTGAGCCATAAGTCGAACGTGTCTATAATAGTGATCTTAGTGGGTGGATCTTTCCATACAACAGGTCATTGGAGATAAAGGAGTAGAATGGATTGAGACACATTGTAGGAATAGATGAGACCAGATTGGCTAACGCATCCGCATGGCTGTTCTTGAGTCTGGGTATCTGAGCAGTGATAAACTCTTCGAAGGTAGACTACAAAGTCTTCTTGTGGTCTAGGTAGGATGCCATTTTTAGATCTCTGGATTGGTAAGTTCCAAGAAGTTGGTTGACCACTAATTGAGAGTCAAAATGAATGTCGAGTTTCTTGATCCCCATGTCTTTTGCAAGGATGAGTCCGGCTATGAGTGCCTTCTACTCGACTTTGTTATTTGTAGCACGGAAGCCACAACGTATAGCTTGTTGGATTAGATACCCTTTGGGTGTGGTTAGGGCTAGACCAATGCTGGCTCTGTTAATATTATTTGAACCATCAACCAAGAGCATCCACTTGGCATTAGAGTGCTCTGTGAGATTGAGCAACTCCTTGTCAACCTATGGAGTCACGTTTGGAGAAAATTCTGTGATGAAGTCGGCCAAGACATGTGACTTGAGAGCAATGCACTATTGGAAAGTGATATCATACTCACTCAGTTCTACAGTCCACTTTGTGAGCCACCCGGAGAGCTTAGGTTTATGTAGTATGCTCTACAGTGGGTAAGTCGTGAGCACAGTAATTGGATGGCACTGGAAGTATGGCCGTAGTTTATGGGCTGCGATAAAAAGGGTGAGTGCGAGCTTCTCCAGTTGGGTGTAGTGAGTCTCAGCGTCAAGCAGTGATTTGCTCACATAATAGACTTGGAATTGCTTGCCATCTTCCTCACGAACGAGTACTGCGCTGACTACACCTTTGGAGACTGCTAAGTACATAGATAGTTGCTTTCCATCTTTCGTTTTAGAAAGGATTAGAGGTGAAGTTAAATACCTTTTGAGGTCTTGGAGAGCTTACTCGCATGCTGGTGTCCATTCGAAGTCTTTGGACTTCTGTAGAGTACTAAAGAAAAGGTGACACTTCCCTGCAGAGCGTAAGATGAAGCGGGAAAGTATAGCTACACAACCAACTAAGCGTTGGGACATCTCAGACACAGGTGGGAGATGGAATGTTCATTATGGATCAAATCTATTCTGGGTTGGCTTCGTTGCCATGTTGTGTGACCATGAAGCCTAGAAATTTGCTGGATCTATGCTAAATGAGCACTTTGTGGGGTTGAGTTTCATATTGCACTTCTAGAGTACCTCAAATGCTTGGCGTAAACGGTCAAGGTGTTGGTCGGCATGGAGAGACTTAATGATCATATCCTCAATGTAGACTTCCATTATGTCTCCGAGGTAGTCCACAAACATCTTGTTGACTAACCTTCGGTAGTTTGCACCGACGTTCTTCAATCCAAAGGGCATGACTTTGTAAGAGAATATGCCCCTTTCGGTGATGAAGGATGTATTCTCTTGGTCGTCTGGGTGCATTAGGATCTGATTGTAGCCTGAGAATGTATCCATGAAGCTTAGTAGCTCATGGCCAATAGTAGCATCCACCAGCATGTCTATTTGAGGGAGTGGGAAAGAGTCTTTCGGACAAGCTTTGTTGAGCTCTGTGAATTCAATACACACTCTCTGCTTAGCATTTTTCTTTCGTACGATGCTAACCAGTCGGGGTAGTGTACTTGACGGACTGATCCTATGTCCATTAGCTTCTAGACTTCTTCATTGATAACCTTGTTGCGCTCTGGAGTGAATTTATGTTGCTTTTGTGTACTGTTATATCAGGATCGATTCTAGTCATGTCTTTATGAAACCAAGCAAAGTAACTGTGATGCTGTTTGAGGAACTCGATGAGTGTAAAGCATAGTTCAGAGCTGAGGAGTGCTTCAATATGGATCTTGTGATCTGGAAAGTTAGGATGGATGCAGACATAATCAATCTCATATATACCCAGCTAATTGGGCTCCGCGTGCCCAACCACGATAGACTATAGTTGCTATAAAGTGGAGGGCTTGGCCCTCAAGGTGTTGCGATAGCAGTCACGTGATGTACCTTGTTCTCCATGAATTTCTTTCACACCCCATGTGGTGGGGAATCTGATGACCTGATGGAATGTAGAAGGAACAACCTTTTTCTCGTGGATCCACAGTCTACCTACAATGACATTGTAGGCCGAATGACTGTCGAGCATGACGAAAGTGATGTGAAGGTTGACTCCATCTGTATAAACCAGGACGGTGATATCTCCTAGTGTGAACTTTTGTTCTCCACTAAACCCAACGAGGACTATAGACTGGCGATAGATGTGAGACTCATCTATGTTAATCTCCCTCAAAGCATTAAGGAAGATGACATTTGTGGAGGAGTCGTTGTCAACAAGAATCCTTTTAATCCTACAGTTGGCTATGAGCAATGAGATGACTAGAGCATCATGGTGAGGATTGATGAGGGTAGAGTCCTCATTTTCAATGAAAGAAATCATAAGATTGGAGGCTCCACTTGGTGGAGTAGGAGAAAGGCTAGTCTCTGGGTTGACTGTAGCACGTGCATCTTGCCTAGCGACTGAATAAGTAATACCACTCACTTTCGAGCCACCCATGATGATGTTCACAGTTTTCTCAGGGGTGGGCTCTGTAGAATAGTCATTGTGGTGTGCATCATGCTGGGCGAGCGTGTTCTTGCCCTTGTCTGAGAGTAAGTCTTGGAGATTCCCTTTCTTGAGGAGGTCGACAACCTCAAAGCATAGGGCTATGCAATCAGGAGTTCAATGGCCATGGTCTCCATGAAACTCGCAGTACTCAGTGATATCCCACTAGGGATATGGGTTGTTATTCTTCCGGGGCCATCTGATTGTGTTTCCCACTGTTTTCATGATTGTCACACATTTGACAGGCTCTGCATTGAGGTTGTATTTGGTAATCTGATATCGGTCTCCCTGGGCAAAAAGGCATTCATTGGACCGCATGGGTGGCCTGTCGAGTGGGATGCAATTTTCGTGTCTAGATCCGCGACACAGAAGGGCAGAATAGGGCTCAGTGGAGCATGATTTAGAGCGCGATATAGGTCGCTTGTCAGGTCCTTGGAATTGACGCTTAGAACATCTATCATCAAAGTGTGAATCGTTGGATGTAGAGCGACAAACATAATGGAGCTCGTCCTCTTGCCATCTTATTTCAGTCCATGCATGAGCTAAGGCATCTTCCATGGTGGAATAATTGAATTTTGTCAAGTCTTTGCAGAGCTCTCTATCAGGGAAGAGTCATTTGTGGAAAGCGTGAACTGCCGTCTTTTGGTTACAGAATAGGATGGGGACCTTCTCTTTGTTGAACCATCCCACATACTCTTGGAGTGACTCTGTGCGTCGCTGCTGGATATGATAGAGGTCACCATATAGCTTCTCTAACTTATTGCTACTAGCGAATTGCTCTGCGAAGGTGTCCGTGATTTGGGCAAAGGAAGAGATGGAATTGTTAGCTTCTCTAACTTATTGGTACTTTTGCACATACAAGCTTCACATTGCTCACACGGTATGGCAACTGTAAACATGTGTTGATTGTATGATGCAATGTGATCTGTAGGATCAGTCGTGCCGTCGTACACCTTCATATTTGGTAAAGAAAATGTTTTAGGCATCTCGACTGGGGTGATGGATTCTAAGATTGGTAAATCCACATAGCTGTGCGGGAGACTCTTCTTGAGAGGAGTTAGGACCCCAGGGATCCTTTGGATCATTGCTTCCATTTTGGAGAACCTTTTGGCCACTACTTATTCAAGCGAGGTGCTAGGTGAAGAGAAGTGGTCTGACATGGCCGTGGGCATGGGTGTGGCTCTTGTCCCCGATGACATATTTAGAGCTTGATTGATAGCAGGGATGGGAAATGCATACTAGCAGATTGGATTTGTCATCACTGGCAGGGTAGTGTAGACTGGAGCATGGAGATCACTCCTTGGTGTAAACCCAGGAGTAGGCAGGATAACAGATTACAGAATCTAGTGAGGTGTAGCATTGAGAGCATTTAACCCGACTGACATGGTGTGTAACAAGGTAGTGTCGATCATAGAACTGGTGATTTAGCGGTGGAGCTTCAGAGATGGGTGGCGGGTTGATGCAATGGATTGCTGGTGATCCACCTGAGGGCTGTGTAGAAGAGTTCCCTAGTTTGGGAGTCTCCAGTGGCTATATGTGAGTGATTGGTACCTAGAATCATAGTTTCGGGCGACGTGTAGTCTCCACAGCAGTGAAACGCTCTGAGAGGTTGCAATTCTCACAACGTAAAGTAGCGTTCTCATCCTCGAGAGCCAAGAATTTGTTGGCATTCTCTTGGACTTGAGCAGTGAGAACGGCTATCTAGGCTACGAAGTCTGGAGTAGAGGGAAGAGTATCCGAGTGTTCTGTCATGGCACAAGATCAATTGTATATGATATATTGCCGAGGCCCCATGGTGGACGCCAAATTGTAGGGGATGATTTCTACAATTGAATATCTCATGGTATGTTGGAGCCACTGGCAATGTGTTTGACCTATAAGACAGAAAATCAAACGGTGATCATGAAGTCCTTGACACTGGGGGGGTGCCGGCCAAAGGAACTCCAAAGGTCAAGTCAGTACATAGGACATGAGGAAGGATCCATGAGGATGCAAAGTGATATCAAGGATTTTAAGGAACAAAAGATGTTACCGTGACTGGGAGTCTATGGAGCGATAGTGGCTTTAGGCAAGGCGAGCTTGGCACTATGGCGGTGTATGTGGAACTCAAGAGTTAGGTGAGAGCTCCTAGTAGGAAAGTGGAGACATAAAGTCTCAAGTAGGAATCTTCGTAGAAGAAAGAGTTTAGAGAGAAGATAGAGGGCTGAAGATCAAGGGTCAGACTAAGAGATAATCTGAGTGTAGTAAGGAGTCAGAAGTCGTCCCCCGAAGGTTATGTCCCTTTGGATACTTATAGGAAGTAGGAAACCAAGGGTCTCATAATGGAGATTCAAGGGGACTGTTGGGTTATGAGGAATTACAAAGCTGATAGCCATAATGGAGCATTGAAGGACATAATATACTCTAAATGTCATGTAACTCCCTTGGGAAGTTACATAGTTAGATCTGGGAAGTTAAGAGTCAAGTAAAAATTGACCGTACCCATGGAGTAACCCACTTGATAGGGTGCCCCATCTTATGAGCTGACTCGACCCGTAGAATGTGACCCGTGCGGTAAGGAGTGACTTTAATCATAGGATGACTTGGGCCGTGGGGCTGGGTGTAATGTAGAATGAGCTAACCCATAAACTGGGCTGACTCATAGAGTGAGTAACTCATAAGTGGTCCAACTTAGTGACTGGGTATTCAATGAGATAGGCCATAAATAATATTGAATCTAAGCTGCATGGGCTTTTCGACATAGAACCCGAGGTGGGCCTTAGGAACGAGTCGTCATGTTTGAACCCATGTGATGGGTTGTAAAGGTGAATCCTTGTCATGAAATGACATGGCAAGTTGCTAGTTGTCCTGCTAGAGGGGTAAAATAGAAAATATGAAATTTGGCCCAATCAAAACCCTAAAGAAACCAAGACCCTAAACCTTAACCCAAAAACTCCTAAACAATTAAATTAAAATAAAACCTAAAACATTGTTAAAAATAATTTTAATATTCACGATAATGACCAACCTTGTATAGTGAGAACAAGTGATGGTTAAATAGGGACGGCTCTACCAATTAATGATACATCACTAGTATTATTTACGATAATGACTAGCTTGATCTATTTGAAAGAAGAAGAAAAAATGGCTTAATTGGGACTACCTTGCTAGTAATTTTCTTTTGTTGAATTTTTCCTAAACTTCAACCATGAATATGATTTTAATTTTTATGAGTATTAGACCTATACAGCACGCGTTACTCTCTATGCTAGCTTCGTTGGGTTGCCGATTGGTAAAAATCATTATACTTCCCTCAATGTTTCAATATTTGTAGGGGCTCCTAGACCTCTAGTTAACAGGATGTGGCAAATAAAATTAGAGCCAAACTCTGTTCATGCATGGTTGGCGATTTGTATTTCATCAATTCAGTTATCCTTAGCTTGTGTAAACATAATTTTATGATACATCTCGGAGGTTTGAATCATTCTCGTCCCAGAGCATACCAAATCTATTATAACATTATCATACATTCAATCCATCTATAACATTAAAATATTATTCTATATTCTATATTGTGATATAGAATAATAGAGATTCGATTCCAATCTTCTTCTTTTTTACAACTTTCTATCTTTCTTTTCTTTTTAACCATAGGCATCAACACTCGCACAAGACAAGAAAAGAAAGGAAAATCTTTCTTTTCCTTTGGTTAAGCCCCTTATTACATAAGGCATTGCAAGCTCCTCGCTTTCCGCTAGAAAGCAAAGGCAGCAAGATAAGATATGGAGTGGGCGAAGTTATCTGATAAAAAGACCACTTGTCATATAACTATTATACTAAAAGATATAGCTTTAGCTCAAGTGTATTTAAACGAAAACTATTATATATTATAACTAAATGAATAAAACCATAATATGTTTTAAAAAAACATAGGAGAGTGAAAAAGTTCAGGGAAGGGCCGGGGCAGCAAACGGGAACGGTGCAGAAGCAAACTAAGCAACTTTTATAAACCGCATTTGTAGCTCTCATCATGTCACCAGCCCATGCGAATGCGGAGAGATATATGCATATATCCATTTAATCTCAAAACATATCCTTTATTTAACATCATTAAATTGGATCCTTTAAATTTTTAATTTTACAAATCCCATTTTTATAAAGCTTCTCATTGACCTTTCAGTTTGTTGAAAATTTAGAGATTTCTTTTGATGCCTAAAATTAAGTCAACGCCGGATTATGTCAAGAAGTGTTTAGTGTGAATGGATAATTTAGAGTGAGTGCAGTCCAGCTAGACAAGACTAAACTAATGACGGTGCTAAGCTCTGTCAAAGAATGTTTAATCTGTAAAATAGAAGGCATACAGAGGTCAGGGGAACTGTTATGCTAATTACACTCTGATGTTTAAAGCAAATCACGAAGTGAGTAATCTGGCAGAAGAACAACAAGGTTTAAGAGTGTGTACCTTTGATAAATGACATAAAGGGGTATTTTATAGTTGTGGCTTAGATATGATGATCAAGCTAGTTCATACTATTTTCACAGGAAGGTGAATCGAATTTCATAAATATGCTTGATCTAACGATTTCGAATTCATCTTGTCCACATATGGATTGTCGAATCCACAAAACAAGGAGCCTTGTAATAGTGGATCACATGGGCTCTTATAAGGACAGTAAGTGTGAAGTCTTGCCTCTACATTTTAAGATTCAGTTTAGCTCAGTAGCAACTAAGTTTACAACTTGATTTCTAATTCTGAGAAACTCCCCTTCACAAGAGACTAGAGATAGGACAAGGCAAGTAGAGTCCAAGCATGACCTTTGAAAACAACCCGATAAGCATGGGGGCATCAAACGTGGCACCCCCATGAGCTAAGCCGGTAGGCCAAGTGGCGCATCGAGTGCCCCTGCGCAAGCCAAGCCAGTAGGCAGTAGGGATGCACCACGTACCCCTATGCGAGCCACCTTGGCAGGCTGCGAGGCATAACACACGGCCTCAGTATGTACCAGCTCAACAAGCACAGCGCGCAGTACCTGTGTGAGTTAGCTTGGCAAGCAATGGGCACAACGCACGACCACAACACGCACTAGCTCAGCATGTTGCAAGGTGCAGTGCGAGCCATCTCAGCAGGCTGTGTGAGGTGACTTAACCTTTTACCAGGACTTTTACTATTTAAAATGTGGTAAAAATCAGAGTAAATTTTTTTTTTCTTTTATTTACTAAAAACATTATAAGCGCATTTGAACTTAATTAAATAAAAACATTATATTAACTTCGTTCCAAAAATTGTTGGTCTAAAAACACTTTGATCAATGAGCTATTAAATTGCTCCTTTGTATCCTGATAAAAATTGTTCACCACTCAAAACCTTTTCTTAAAACCAAGTTATTAAAATATTAGTAAAACCTTTTCTTTGATCGTCATTGCAGTTAAGACAACTTCTCTTCTTGTTCGTTAATCTCCTTGGCTCAATTTTCGATTAGGCTATTGATGATGCTCTTTAGATTCATGATCGGTTCAATGAACCTTAGTAGTGACCACTAAAGCTGTAGCATTTTACTTCCATAATGCGGACTGATGCTGGCTACTTCCTCACCTCTCTTGAATTGAGTTCCGCTTACTCTGTCCTTGGGCTTTGTTCGATTCTTTAACGTTATCAATTCAAGCTTACATCTAAAGAACTTTGTATACTGCTTATGTTCTTTTTGACGTTTGAAAATAAAACTCTATTCATGACTTTCGCATTCTCGCTGATTCCTCGAGTATACCGTTACATCATCGGTGAAGATGATTACGGACTATTCAAGATGAACCTCCACTACAAGAAAATCGCAAATAGACCACAATCATTTTTTTTTGTTTAATCACTGTTTGAAATAACACGGTGGTTAAAGAGTATACTTAACATTTAACCACAGTTTTAAAATTTAAACTGTTTTCTCCAAAACTAAAACACAACATTTTTACAATATTGTGGTCTTAAAATATGAACAACTACAAATTAAAAATGTGGTCTATGTAGACAATGTATTTCACTATTGTTTACTAAAATTGTGGTCATATAGAAATTATAACCACTATTTAATAAATATGGTCTATTAATATTAGGAATGTTTTTTAAGAAAAACCACTTTTTTAATTAATTAGTGGTCTATGCTCTCTTTTTGCGTTTTCCCTCTTTTTTTTTTTTTTCACTAAGTCCCTCTTGTTTTTTTATTTTCCCCCCTTTTAGTTTCAGGCAACTAAAAAATAAATAAATAAAAGCCACACACCTCTCTACTCTCTCACCTACAAACCTCACCAAAAAGAAGGCACTCTTAATAAACATGGTGCGAAAATTTTCAGAAATAGGGGGTTTCATTTAGGTTAGTTCTTCTTCCATTGTTGTTCTTCTTCTCTCCTAGAGAGCTATGGTTTCCGGACGTCGATACGTTTCGAGCTCTTTGGGTTCTTCTTCTACTACTTCTGTCCTGCCGGCTGTTGGGAGATTTCTCGGAGGAGGAGCGAATTGGATGGTGGAGAAGGAGCTCAAGGGGGTGGAGGCGCTTGCTGATTTGGATCCAAAATGATATGTAGGTGTGAGAGCCTAAGCGTATTTGGGAGATTTTTGCTGATTTGGATCCAAAACATACGCAGGTATGAGATCTAAAATGATACACTTGCTGATTTTGCTGATTTGCTGATTTTCTTTCTTTTTTGTGATTTGATTTTTTGTTTATTTGGGAGATTTTTTAGATTGAATTTGAGGTGAAAGCTGCTGATTGCTGGTGCCGCTTCTGGCTTGTTGGTCTTTGCGGCTAGGCGTGTAGGATCGCTTGGAAGTGGGGACCAAAGGGCTATTTTCATGATCTATGTGAGTTTCTTTGTTTGGTTTGTTCTTTCTTTTCATTTTCTATGTTGTTTGTTTCTTATTTTAAATTTACAAAGAAATTGTGGGTATTGTAGGAAAGAAATATTTTATGGGATCTGTGTATGATTTCTGTGATTGTATATGGAATTTCAAGATTTTGAGAGGAGAGTTTCTCTGAGACTTTCTCTTTTCCCTCATCCACCCCAACCTCCTCTCTTTCCTTCATTTGTAAATGTAAAATTGTTTTTGGATGTTCAATGAACAAAGTATATATGTATATTCTTGAATTTTGATTTCTGGCGTGTTTAATCCACTATCATTTATGTGCTGGTGAGAGGAAAATTAATTCTAAATGGCAAAGTTCATGAGATAAACAGAAGATAACTTTCATAAATTTGATTTCATGGACACTTTTGTATATAGATTTTTCACACTTTGAGTTTTATTTCATTTATATGGGAAGTAGCCAACTTATGATGATATTCCTAAAATGTACCTCACTTCCATTTTCCCTTTCGTATTGATCATTCAGAAACATTGGAAAGGGTTGATGATGGGATCGAAAGCAGTAGTCTAATTGAACAGCATGAAGATTTAATAGATGAGAGCCTAAGCAACAAGCAAGAAGAAGTGCTTCTTCAGGTTAGTGATGTTGGCGAAAGCGTTAGGCACACAGAAAGCTTGGAGAATACGCAAGTGTATAGCACCCAAGATGATCAAGGATCTCAAGATCTATGTTCCTACTTTTCAGGTATTCTTTAGCTATTATTTTACAATCTCCAATCAAGAGGTTTATCATTTTAGGAAAATGTTTAAAAATTACGTTTTCATCGAAACTAATTGTATGAAATTCTATTTCATTGTAATTCCTTCAATTCATCTTCACTTAATTTTTTTGTTTTTTTTCTTCAACATATTCAATATTTCTTTATGGTATGTTGAAATATTTGTTGATTTAAAACTATTTGTTAATCATATCTAAGAGCTATGGGTTGGATCTTGCAAAGAATTTCCAGTTTCCTACATTGAGACAGGTTCTATATATTCCTTACTTTGAAATATTTATGTTGTTACCATTAAATGATCTCTCATAAACTTTCTGTTTATGTATAAACCAGCCACCTCCATCATTTCTTGCAACAATGGAAGAATATATTAGAGAAGCACCTCAATCAGGTTCCGTTAACAAGAGACTGGTAAGGATAATTAATCAATATGAGCATGAAATTTTTGTGCTTCCACAAATGTCTATAATATTTGCATTATTTACCTTTTTTTGTCCACTCTCACTTGAAGGATGTTGGTGAAGGTGTACTTGGAGATTATTTGATTTCCATAGCACGTATTATGTAGAAAAGACATAGTATAGGGGCAAAGGACATTGCCTCAATTAATAGTCACATGACATTTATCTTCCTCAATTTATCCTATTAATATTTGAGATAGTCAATTATTATGATTTCCATCTACACAAGTGTTATTGGCTAACTAGGTTTCATCATTCATCCTTGGGAATAGAGAATTTCCGAGTGGATATTAGATTCACCATCTTCAGCATTCTCTCACGGTTTGACATATTTCAGGCTTTCGTTAGAGGAATTTCTGATACCATTTTGTTTGATTTCTGTTCAGTTTGGAATGAATAGCAACAAAAAACATTAAGCATCCATTTTTTTTTTCTATGGTCCTTTTTTCTGAGAGTCTTACGCCTTAAGAGATAATTTGAAAGTTGATAAGTCATCTAATTCCAAAATAATCTCCCATAACTTCCAGTTCTCTTCTAAGTTCTCCCATAGAAGGCAGAAAATGGTAAAGAAAACAGAAACCTTTTTTTTTTCTTTCTTATTCTAATTTGCCGTAGATTTTGGTTAACCTCTTGTGTTTACATTTAATCATGATGTGCATGCATTGTCCCTAGTTCAAGCTTCTGATAGATTAGTCATTTTTACTACAGGAATACCAAGAGACTGAAGCAGAGTCTCAAAAACTCGATGAACCTGAAGAACCTTCAGAAGGGGAGAAACAAGTAGAACATGTAGAAGAGGAAAAAACAATTGTAGACACAGTGGAAGAAACCCAACGAGAGGAGGTTGAACCTCCACCCTTGATACCAACTGAAGATTCCGACCTCCTTGTAAGTTCTTATTCACAAATCATGTCTTCTTGGAAGTTGGTTTTTGGTTCCAACATTTACAGTTTTTTATCTCTTTTGCAGGGTCTGAGTGAAATAAATCCAAGAGCTGCAGAAATAGAAGAAAGCAATGCATTAGCTCTTGCCATAGTTACACCTGGTAGGCTCCAATATTTGATAGTATGCGCTTACCTAATAGTTTCAAGTTTCTTGCCTCTATCAAGTGTTTTACAGAAATATGTAAAGGACTATTTACTTTATACTGAAATCTTATGCTTGAATTGTGGCATAACAGATTGATTTAGCTTTGTCCATACTTGTCTTAAAATTTATGCAGGAAATGAATCAAAATCTACAAATTCAGGATTGAATGATCTTCTCGGGTCTTCCGGTTGGGAATTAGCATTGGTCACCACACCAAGCAACCACACTAACCAAGTAGTAGAAAGCAAACTGGTTCGTTTTCTATGCAGACGACAAAACTTTTTATACACATGCCATTTCTTTAATTCCCAGTGACTATGCAAAACTATACATGACATGAATATTGAAGGGAGGAACTTCATCTAGTCCTCTTGAATCATTATTTGACTCCAAAATGTAATCTCAAAGAATTACACCAAGAAAATAAAAAATTCCCCGGCTGGTTTTGGTTTAGAGTTCACATACTTTGGTATTTCATCTTCGGTTTGTGTTGATCCATTACCTTCTTTTTAGCTATAAGATCTTTGTTGCTTCTTTATTGTCAAAAACTAAACAAGGTTTGAACTTTTGGTCAGGCCGGTGGATTTAACAAGCTATTACTCGATAGCTTGTACGAGGATGAAGCAGCTAGGAGACAAATACAGCTACAGAATGCTGGATATGGATCTGCGGCTGAAATCCCAAGCGTTCAAAATCCTTTTGATCAACAAGCAGACCCCTTCGTAATGTCGAGCCACATAGCTCCACCTCCGAACGTTCAAATGGCGTTAATGTCTCATCAGCAGCAGCAGCAGCAACAACAAATGATGTTGCAACAACAGCAACAACATCAACCATTTCAAAATAACATGATTAACCAATACTTGCCTCAATATCCGCAACAGTATCCGTATTCTCAACAACAACAATTACAATTAGGTTCTCCTAATCCCTTTGGAGATCCTTTCAACTTTCCTCCTAGTACAATGCCACAACAGGGTAATCATGGTCTAATATAGAGTTTTATTTTTGAGATTGTTTTAGTATATTCATCAATTCTTTTGCAGTAGCAGAACTGTTTTATTTGTTGTAAGGATTGATATATATGTTCATTCTTTTTTTATTTTTTTTTATTCTGTATATTTGTTTTGGTGAATGATTGATAATAATATTAATGAATGAATGTAATATTTTGGTCTGAACTCTAACTCTTTAGCAGATATGTTTGATAAGTTTGACTAAACTATTTACGTAATTATATATACAAGAACACTTTATTCTAACTTATTTGGAGAAAATTAGGTCCACTATCAAGTTTTTATTGTTCATTTTGATTAATATTCAATTGTTCATTTTCTTAGGTTTTTATCTAATCTTTTGTTATACAAATACATTTTTGTCCCTCCTTTTACTTTTCTTACACTTCTTCTTTATCCAACCATAGGGTATTTTAATCATAAAACTGATATTTTTCTAATTTTTTCCTTCTCTTGATATTTTATAATAGTGTCTTCTAAAACTGACATTTATGAAATTATCCCCTAATTTGCCTCTCTATTTATTTATTTGCGTGTTAGATGAAAGTCAAAAATCTCAATGCCCTTTGTCTTTGTTTTTTTCTTTCTATTTTTCTTTGAAAAGTCACTATGTCTTTTTCGTTCTTGTTGGGTTTTTCGTGGAAAAATTCTGCTGCATGTACTAGGGACCGTTTGGTTTAGCAT
>WUAT03041445.1:0-13838 GCA_010015005.3 Ulmus americana
CTCAATTCTTAAAATGATCAGTAAACTCCTCTAATTCTAGAAAATTAGGCACTTTGCCCCCTCACTGATTTTTTTTGAGTTTTTTTGGGGTCTATTTTGCATTTGAAACACTTAAAAAAAAAACTTAAAATGGCCTATGAGGGGGCAAAGTGCCCAATTTTTTAAAGTGGAGGGGTTTACTGACCATTTTAAGAGTTGAGGGAACAAGGTGCAAAACCGGTGAAAATTGAGGGGACATTGGAGCCAATTAATTTATATATATATATATCACTAAAACCATATATATATATTATTAATTTCTTATTTATTTGTTATTATTTATTCATTACACTTTAAATTCTGTATAATTGCTCTAAAACCACAATTTAGATTTCATTTTGCATTTTAAGTCCTTTCTTTGTTCGGGCTTCGAGAATCGTTCCACCTCGGGAATTTCTTGACCGTTTCATTGTCCGTCCTAAATGAATAGTATTTATGATATTCGTTTCGTCGAGACTTTGCTCGTACAGTCCTAATTCCATACTGAACCTTTTATTAGAGTTTGTTTGATAAATTTTCACTGCATCATCCTAAACATAGTAACACATAATAAATACTGTCAAATAATTCATATTAAATTAATGACGGATTAAGATCATCGAACTCTAATTTTTTCAGAATTTACAAACAGTACAACAATAATGCCTAAAATATTTATTAGTTAATGAATAGATGGTTACATCTATCTGTGTATAACTCTTAATAGGTGTGTTAATCAAGTAAAACCTCAAGTTTTTTTTAAGCAAAAAATATTATATAAACACATATATAGATTTTTTCTTCAGTAGTCTGCGTGGTGTACCAATTAAATTTTAGCAAAAATAGTTCTTAAACTATTCCAATTGTACATTTTGGACTAAAAATTCAAAGATCAAAATGTCACAATACTTATAATTTAGGGACGATATGTGTCAAAAACTTTTCTTTATCCATTTTTCGCTAAGAAAGAATTTGTCTAAATAGAATTTGTTTTTAGATAAAAAAAGAAAAAAAATTAAATAGAAAAATGAAATTCGCTTTTTGGGGGTACGTTAATCGAATGTTCGCGGCCATTTGCTTCAAACAATGAAATTAGAAAAGGAAACACAACAAAAAGCTCGCGCCTTTGCTTCTTAGCGGCGAGAAAAAGTAGAAAAACCCTCCCGACTCACTTTTGGAGGGTTTAGACTTCCATTGATCGGACAAAGAAGAAGAAGATGATTGTGAGAACTCCGCCACCGAAGAGGCAGCGCCCATCGGCCGCCGAGGAGAACCCACTACAAGTGATCTCCGGCAGCCCTCTCGTCATCTACGAGGACCCTCCGTCGGCTCCGCGTCAAGACTCCTCCTCCTCCGACCAAATGCTCTGCACCTATCAGTGTCGCCAAATGGTTTGAAATTTCTTCCATTTCTTCCAGCTTTCTGATTCGTGCATTGGAATTTAGTTTTGTATTGATCATCTGCTTACTTGTGTAGGTTAAATCGGATTTTTTCGATGCCTTAAGTTCTGCGGAGAAGGAAGCTTGCGATTATAAATCCAGATTTGAAGCGTTGAACGAAACATTGAGCAAAGTTGGTTGGTTTTCTTAACAATTTTGTAATTCTAATAATTCTGACAATTTTCTCGGTTTTTAGATAAATTTACTTTTGTATGAGCATATCTGTTGTTTTGATACTCATTTGTTAATTGATGTACACTTTGGTTCTATCTTTTTTGGGTTATATGTAATTCCAATTTGTACATGCTCTCTTATTAGCTGAAACAGTTTAGAAATTATTGTTTTGATACTCTTTGTTACTTGATGCAAACTGTTGTTATATCTTTTTTTTGGGTTATACATAAATCTGATTTGTACACACTCTCTTTTATTGGCCCAACCCTGGTTTAAAAATTGTTGTTTTGATACTCATTTGTTAATTGGTGTAAACTTTCATTGTAACTTTTTCGGGTTATATCTATATGTAATTCTATTGTGTATTGACTCTCTTTTATCAGCTGAACCCCGTTTAGAAATTGTTGTTTCGATACCCTTTGTTAATTGGTGCAAGCTTTTATATCCTAATTCAGTTGTAAAATGTTGCAGAAGCTGAGAGGAAGAAGTATTTCGATCAGTTCATAATTTTAGAGCAAGAGCTTGCTGCCTCAAAAGGACGTGAACATGCGCTGCAAGAGCAACTTTTGAAGGAGGTGAATGATTCTCAGGAACGTTTTAAAAAGCAACTACAATCCTACAGTGAACTTGAGGTATCTCATGTGAACTTGTTTCAAGGAGCTCAGTCACAGACCCATTTTGTTCCATTTCTTTTGCTGTTCTGACAAAAGTGGCATATTTGCAACTTGTCTATTATAAACGTTTGATTAGGATGGGTGTTTCCTTCTACAAGTATTGATCATTCCCTATAATTTTAAAAAGTAAAAATTCGTTCTAATCTTCAAATCTTTTGAGGAATCAATTAATCAAATTTCTTTGTTAAGTGCAGGAACTATTTATGAAATCAATTGCTTAGTGATTTTATTATGTTTTGATGTTTTTTTATAATTCCTGCAAAGATTGATCTAGTTGCTGCTTTGTTTCTTGTTTATCACCATGTTGTATATGAAGCCTTGTTACTTTTCTTTATTTCATTTATTTTCTCTCTTCTGTATTTTAGGTGAAGCTTCAAAGTGAAATGAACCTTCGCATGAAAGCTGAGTCTTCAGCAGCTTCAGCTGAAGAGGAAACATATATTTTAAAGGGAAAACTTAGCCGTCTTTCTGAAAGTATAGAAAGGGAGAAAAGCCGTCTCACTGGTGAGCTTGAACAGCTGAAAAGAGAATCAAAGCTTTCAGTTTCTAGAATAAATGCAGATGTGAGTTAGAATAAACTCCATTTTTAGATTTTGTTTTCTGATCTCTCTCTCTCTCTCTAAACTTTTTTTTTTTTTTTTTTTTTTCATTTGTAGCTTGAGCGAATAGTGTTAAGGGCTAACAATGCTGAGAAAGAATCTGAGCTACTGAGAGAGCAGCTGGAAGAATCGAAGAAACAACTTAAGGAGGTCTGCCTCTCAGATATTTTTTCTTTTAGATTTTTCATCTAATGTATGTTTTTATTTGTTTCTTTTCATTTTCTAGTTTTTGAGATTTTTGTTAATCAGTAGCTTTAATTTCTCTTAATCCCTTTTAATTTGCTAAACTTGTACTAGGTTTGACATGAAAACGTTAACCAAAGTAAGAGCAAGAAATGTGATCAAGAAGGAGAACATATCTCAGAAAACATTTAGAGTGAGACTTACATTAAAGATAAAACAGCTAGAAGATGAAGAGAGAGAGTAAAGATGATAGTTTTAATTTAGACGACAAGTAGCACACCTTGAGCACCAAGTTTATAAATCTGTCGTACTAGTGTATCTTTGTTTTCTTTGCAAATTGATTTCTGATTTCTGATTCTTCAATAATAACTCATTGACATTATGCAAAATGCAAATCTTCTATTTGGTGTTGACATCTATTATTTTTCCTTCTGTAACATTTTAGTTATGTTTTCATGTGATACACTTGATAGTCACTAAATAATTTGCTTTCATTAGTATGAATTCATGAACTTCTCACTTTTTTTTTTTTCAGTGTTTACGTCAGAACAGTGAATTAGGGAAGAAATTATCAGATTTCACATTTCAAGAAGTTTCTTCGCCAGGGAATCAAACTTTGGTTAAACATCTACAAGAAGAACTTAGGAACTACGTAAGTTTGGTTTGTTTTGTATTTGTATCCCTTTGTAGTTGGTCTCTTGTTCTGCCATTTTACAAGGATTAACACCATCTAAGGTTACCTGCCATCTATAAAATATTATACTTGCTTGCTAATTTACATGATATAATTGCTAATTTACATCAGAACTACCAAAAGGCTTAGGCTCTTTTAGTTGGTCATCTCTAAATAATATTTTCATGTTTTCTAGTAGAATCAGGTTCCTTAAATCCCTGAAACAGTATATAACCACTGATTCTACTCATTTAAGTGAAATATTGGACCAAGGGAGTTTGATGTGGTTCAACTATTTTTATTGATTCTTGTGTTGTGTTTCATTATTTTTTCCTGTTATGTCTATCTGATTTATTTGCCTTTAATTTACTACTAGGAAGCTGAAGTGAGAAGAGCTAGGAAGTTGACAGCATCTCATGAAAACATTGAGTTGTTGAAGGAAAAACTTTTGGAAGAAAAATGTCGTAGAGAGAGGGCAGAGTCTGAGATATCCAAATTACAAGAGATTCAGCTAAATATGGAGAAGTTGGAGGATGAATTGTCATCTTGGAAGTTATTGATTAAGGACATTCCTGATGTGTCTTCCTATGAGGACATACCTTTCAAGTTTGCTTCTTTACAGAGGTGAGTAGTGACTGGTGACTGAATCTGGAATATGTATATATATACGGTAACTGGTGATTGAAATTGATCGTGTTTAATATGAATTGATGCACACAAACAAACCAAAGTTTGCTGTGTTTGGTAGAATCTAGTTGTGGACTTTTTGGCATTGAAACATCAAAAGCTTTCATCTACATTTTGTTTGTTTTTATCTTTTGCATGCGCTTAAAGTATTATTCTTTTAGAAGAAACAAAACTTTTATTTGAGATGCAAGGAACAGAACAACAGAAGACACCTTTCTCTTGACAATGAGGGTAGAATGCTCTAAAGTTGTATGGCTTGTATTTACTTTGTTTCTGTAATTATTCTAGAAGAAAAGCTTCTAATTAAAGGCCTAGAAGTCTCTAATTAGTGATTTCCAAACAATCTCTTCAATTTTTGTTGTTGGTAATTTAATGCAAAATCTGTTTTTAGAAGGATTGAAATATAGACTACAACTATGCGTTCAACGATAGGGCTGTTACTGTATTCATGTTTTCTATCAACAGACTATCTTGGTTTTCTTCTGTCAATTAAGATAGACCATGAAACTAGAATGCTACAATATAATGCCTGAATGTGGACTATGAAAAATTAGATGCAATATCACGTTCAGAAAATATTAGCATTGTTTAAGCTTTGCCTCGTTTATAATAAATCTAATAATCTATAGGCAAAGGTATCAAATTAGTAGGTATGAGTTCTGCTAGTTGGTGATTTTAGATGTTCTGCATTGAGCTCAATAGTTACATACTTTCATTATATGGCTTGGCATTAAAGTATGACAGGACCATTGTAGTACATTGTTTTGGACAAAGTGTAAATATGCATTTAAAATAAACTCCCAGATTGAATTGTCTTAGATGAGAATTTAAACTAATGTTTAGGGGTTATCCATCCATTTTAAAGCAGCACATCCATCTGTTTTCCATTACTAGAATTTTCTTTCTAATGCAGAGAGGTAATTGATACCACAATGAAGATTGGTGAGGCAAACACACGCTTGAAACAATTAGGGGTGGCTCTTGATGCTGCACAAATTGATAAACAAAAAGCTGAAGCTGAGGTGGCTTTGGCCAAAGAGAAGGCAGAAGCATCAAAATTGGAGATTAAGCAGATTGAGAATATGGTAACTGTTCTTGAGTCTTTAAATAAGTGAAGAACTTTTTAACTAACTCCCCTTTTCTATTTTTCATTTGACGAGATGTTATGTTTATATGGGATCAACTAAAGAATTATGAATGTTGAAAAGATGATAAGGCCATGGAAATTGTGGATTCTTTTGACATGATACTCTAAATGCCACCATTTTAGAGTTTCTTTTACTATGACTTTCGAGTCTTCTTTTTTTTTCTTCCAATTTTTGTGGGAAAATTAATCCAGTTTGTAATATGCAAACATAAACTTGGTAAATTCCCCCTTTTTTTTGGTTCTCTTTATTGATAAATGATCTGGAAATCTAACTACTTTAGATTTTATTTTTGCATTAATAGGTCAATTACTTATTGTGGAAAATGATGAACAATTGCAGCTTTCTGTGGTTACTGATGAAAGAGATAACTTGAGAAACATAGTTAATGAGTTAAAGGGTCCAAGAAATGAAGCATGGAATCGAGAAGCAAACAAAATGCTCATGCAGGTTGGGAAATATTTTTCTTGTCTGTTATACATTTAATTTGTGTCTCTCTACTAAGGTGCTTTCTTTTTCACTTGTTAGGAGCTTGAGTCATCACTTGCAAAGAAAGACTGTTGTATTAAAGAATTGGAGGCCAGCTTACATGCACAAAAGGAAGCCAATAATCGTCAACTTGAGGAATTTAAATTGCTCAATGACCGGTTAAACAACGAAGCAAGAAGAATTAAATCACTGGAGAGGGAGAATGATAGGCAGCGTTCAGAGATTGCTTTATTGGAGTCCAAGGTAGGTGCCAACAATATCTCAATGATTACTGAAATTTCCAGTGTTCTTGGTGCACTTATAGTGGCGTAGAAATCTATAGAAAATGGAAGGAAAGACCTAAATAGAGGGAAGTACGAAGCTTCTAGCCTCTCGTTCAATAACTCTGATAAATTCTCAATGAAAATACATTAGCAAAATCTCCCTAAAATGGCCTCAACACCCAGCTAAATAACTGAGCTAACAAACCCTTAGAAAGTGTGACACAGGTGTTTACACAAAGAATCAACTCTTAAATATGAGCATTATACTTTAGAAGATTTTGAAAATTTTAGATTGCGATGATCTAACTTTTACAGTATAATTTGCACTTATCTCCTAATAAACTATCTTAGTTTATTAACAATTATTAAGGATTGTTTTATTGATGTTTTGAGTGAATTCTTTGTCACATTCCTGCTCTTAATGTCTAATTATATGCCATGTTTCTTCCGTAAATAAATTTAGATTTTGCACTGTAAACTGATTCATTTGATAGAATTGTTCCATTTTATTTTCTTATATCTTGATAGTACTAACTTCATATTTCCTTTTTTTCCGAAGCTGGGTCATGGTGATTTTTCTGCTGCAAATACAAAAGTTTTGCGTATGGTGAATACTCTAACCGTTGATAATGAGGCTAAACAAACTATAGAGGCGTTACGAAGTGAACTACAGAAGACCAAAGAGCAATTACAAGCTGTTGAAGAGTTGAAAGGCCAATCAGGTATAACCACTGTTTCTTGAATGACAGAGTTATAATGTTTTCCATTCTTTCCATTTTAAGGAGACTGATGAGAGGATCAATATTAGGCTATAGGCTAGAAAGAATAATCTACTATTTAGTTCATTTTTATTTGCTTTCTTTTTAAGATTTTACTAAACTACTTGCTGCCCAAGTTCTCCAAGTTTCAGGTTTTTTTTAATGGCCTTATGTGCCATTGCATAGAGAGCTAGTTTTTGATGAATGAATGAATATTATGTTTCCTCTCTTTCTTCTTTCTCTTTCTGGTTATGATCCTCCCTAATTTCTCTCTGTTTCTTCCTACTTTCTCACTGTTTCTCTCTTGAACTATCTATTTCTCTCATAATCTCTCTATCTCTTTCCTATCCTGCGTAGAGACACTTCTTAATTTTTTAAGTGTGACTGTTATAGTGCTTTTGCTTATTCCTTTCAAGATTTACTCTCATATTCTGGTGTAATATATATGTTTGAAAGTGACATTAATAATCAACTTGACTTTTAATCAGCTCAAGGAGAAAATAGTGATTTGATATGGTAGAAGTGTAAATCATAAAAAATGATTTGAGGTATGTCAGAAAAATAGAAGTTTATTAGTTATGTATCTTAAATCCTAGAATTGATGTCCTTTCTCCCAATATTGTATACCTTAATGTAATGTTTCTTAACAAAAGATGGTTTTGGAGATATCTTTCATCTCTAGTCATGATAGGTTCAAGGATTCACTATTCATATTAAATGTCTTGCATCCAGAGATTGAAGTTGGGATCATGGTTTGGGTGTACAAGAAAAAATATTTCTGGGACAATCTGTATTCCTTTAAGAAATCCATTATAATTAGTTGTTAAAGGTCATCTTAGCATTTATCTTATGTAGATTAAAATTTGGATGACCCTTGATGTTCTGATAATTGAGTACTACAACAATTTAACCTGAAGATAGTTGGGTAGAAAGGTCTCTTTGGGAGGTTGTGAAGAATGTGCTGGCCATAGATATAAACATTTTCAGCATAAGACTAGGACTATAGCATGATAGCTTTCTCCAATAGAAATGGTACACAAATAAAGCTATTGCGTAAACCTAATCCGCTATAACACTTTCACGCTCTTCAACATCCTTTCTCTCGGGTTTTAACAAATTTGTTTCCTTCTTATTAAAAGGGGCTCTTTTCCATATAATAACAAATAAGCACTTTTCTTTCATCACTATAAAACTGGCTTCCTGGTTTGCTAATCAAATAGCAGCATTACATCAACACCAGGATTCTTATATTGGCATGAACTGTTGTACTCTCTTTTTTTTTCCCCGAAATATTTATGTTTCTTATAAAGAAGTGACGTGCAATTTCCAAGGAAATGGATGTTATGTTAGCATTTCTGATTAATTTGTTAAGCTTGCTTTGTCACTTCCTAATAAATGCTATTGTGTTGCGAATAACACCACACGGATTTGGAGTTGTTATCTCATCTCATTAATTTGCAATTACAGAATTAGTCCTTTAAGTACTGTTAACTTTATAGGTGACTCTGGGAAGCTAGTGGATTCATACATATCTGGGAAGATAATGCAGTTAAAGGAACAAATTGCGACTCTGGAAAAACGTGAAGAAAGGTGATTTTCTGCTAAAAATAAGATTCTTTCATATTGCCTTTGTTATCATATTTGTTTACACATAGAAGCAATTATTTTGAATTAACAGACGCATCTGAATTTTCCATACAACAGATACAAGACTGTTTTTGCGGATAGAATTTCAGTTTTCAGGAGGGCATGTTGTGAACTTTTTGGTTACAAGGTATCATACATGTTTTGTTACTTTCTGTGTATGTGCACACGTCTTGCTATGTTTCTTGAGTATAATAGGTCCATGTTAGATTCTGAATGGCTATTTCTGTGGTTGAAATTAGAGGGTTGACTTTGATTATGTCATTATTTCTGAAACCTAAATATGGAGGAAACCTGATTATAAGTTGATAGTTTGATTGTCTTTTAAGAGCTTCTTGTTCACTTTTTGAAGTAGAAACCATTTTACCACTAGTTTTTACCAAGCTGATCCCTAAAATGAACAACTTGGTAATTGTAAGAAAATTGGAAAAGGAAGCATGTAGCAACAGACTTTGTATTTATGAAACATACCACACATCTCATATATGCCTTCACACGTTGTATCTAACAATTCTATAGCTTTCCTCAAGCTGGTTCATGGTTCTATCTTTCCTTCCTATTGGAGAGGGAAAAAGAAAAAGAAAAAATTTCTCCCCTGCCTAGTTGGTCAAAGAGCTTAGAAAGACATTCCTTGGAGCATCTCCAACCATGCTTGCTATTTTTAGCCAAAATAGAGAGATGTTTTATTTTTATTATTTTTTATTTTTTTTAGCAACTCCAACCACTCTCTAAAACACTCTATTTTGGAGAAGTCGGTTTGGGCTCCCTACATTTGCGGAGTGGCATATGGCTCTCTATTTGATTTTTACAATTATTTTATTGAGTGATTTGATATAAAGTTTTTATAGTTTAAATTAAAAAAAAAATAAATAAATATTAATAGTTCGTTAAAATAGAGAGATGGTTGGAGTGATTTTTCAAAAGATACTCCCTAAAATAGCTTTTTATTTATTTTAGCTAAAATTTAATTAAAACTTAGAGAGCATGGTTGGAGATGCTCTTCCATCCAGGATAAAGTGACAATAAAACTTATGCTGCTAAGTTCTCGTGTGAATCACTGTTACTAGTAATATGAATAAAATTCTTATGGTTACAAAAAATTATCATAGGCTTGTAAGTTGAAAACCACATCTTCACTAAGCAATTATATCCGCATCATGAAATCTGTGTGTGACATGGCTATATACTTTTGCTGCACCCATGTAGCTATTGCTATATCAATAAAATTTAATGTTTCAGATTTTCTTCATATTAAAATGAAATTCTTCAATTTATTCCAATATTGTTGTTTCATTATTTACATATTCAAATCCATGCCTGAAAAGGGGGAAGCTTGACATCTTTTAAAACTTCACATTTTTGGCAGATTGTAATGGATGAGAAGCAGCGTCCTAATGGAATTCCTGTAACACGATTCACGCTCCAGTCTATATATGCTCAAAGTGATGATGAGAAGCTTGAATTTGAATATGAATCAGGCAACACAAATATTATGGTAATATGACCAATTTCGAGTGACATATGAGAATCCCTAAAGAGCAACAAAAAAAAGAGGAAAAATCAGTTTCAAAGAACTGTTCTTTAAAAACAAGCAATATATTGCAAAAAAAATTGATAGATGCTATGAAAATTCTTTTATTATTGTACTTACAATTTATATGGCAACAATATGCTTATGAGCTTTATGCTACTTTTAATTATTTTTTTTCTTATCGATCAGGTAAATGATTATACCTCTCAGCGTGAGATATCCCAGCAGGTATGGAGCATAATATTATACTTTTGATAACTGTTTGAGGCATTGCTTCTGTAATGATATTTAAAGTTTGAATTATCTGATTTCTAAACCATTTTATTTATTATCCTTGTTTAACAGTTTTTACTTCTTAAGCTTTGTATTGGTGGGGTTTTTGAGCTTTGTGCATGGGTTATTTGGCTGTGAGAAAAATTAATCTGGAAAAAAAAAAAACCTTTATTCCTACTTCCTTTATCGCCTGCTTCCCTCTAGAAAAAGAAAGGAAAAAAAAAAAACACTTAGAAAATACCAAGTTTTATGAATTTACCGCTTTTCCCTAAAGTTTAAATTATTGGCAGGTGCGTCAACAATAGTCTTATATTCTATGTTCTAACACTCCCCCTTCATGGGCTTAAACCAAACAAATTTCCCAACATGGGAGTAGAATCCAAACAAACAATAGGGGCCCAACACGTGATAAGTTAAAAAATTGCAATTGCAAGAATTAGAACTCAAGACCAACTCTGCTCTTATACCAAGTTAGTTTACCATTTTTCGTAAAAGATTAAACAATTAGGAGGTGAGCTAATAATAGTATTATATTCTAAAAATATCAATTTGTTTTTATAATTTATTTGACTCCTGGGATGCTTTATATTTGGTTGTCTTCTGAACTGCCAGAAACTAATTCCTGCTTGGTCATCTATGTTTTCCAGTTGGACTCATTTTAAGGCTTCATTTGTGCAGGTTGAGATATTTATCCGGAAGTTGAATTCAATTCCGGCGTTCACTGCCAACTTGACAGTGGAGTCATTCAACAGGCGAACTCTTTCCTAAAGCAATTCAATTTAACCTTGATTAGCCTTTAAACGAGCCTTACATCTCAAGTAATCTACATTATATCTGTGATTGCATGCTGATTAATATAACCTTTGAAAGAGATGTTAATATGTTATGGGTTCAGAACAAGATTCTGAACTCTTTGGTGTGCCACCTCAGTATGAGCCAGTTGAAGTGTTGAATTTTTTGAGTTCTTGATTTGTCTTTTTCACTTTTGGTTTTCTCCGATTTTGGATTTTCGCTTCATAAGAGCAGAAGACCTGGCTAGTTGTTTCTGTGGGTTATAGCTTCCTGTTAGTAGAAGCTTTGCTCATTTGTCAAAAATGGATGTAAAGCATTTATTCCTCTGGGCTTACAGATGGATTTCAATGTACTTCTGTCATAACTAGAATTTGTTTGCAAAGTTGTGTTAAAATTTCAGTGGCTTACATTGTTGAAGTTGTTGAGTTAAAAAAAAAAAAAAAGAGGCTTCTGAGGGAAGGGCATAAAGTAATTTAGGGTCAGTTTCATATTGCTTTTAAGAGCTTATGAGATACTTTGCAGAGTCTAATGTAATTATTTTTGCGTAGGGATATAATGGGACTGGTGTGGTCGGGGATTCTAATATCATTTCTGTTCCCGCCAACTTTTAGGATCTCCATCTCTTATTATTTTATCCGGGGATGAGGACGGAAAATCTCTGATAGGGGGTAGGTTCTTGTAGGGTTCTCTTAATTTTTTTTTTTTCCTTTTCATATTTTGGAATAAGATTGTAGAGAGCTTTTATAATGTTGAAAACAAAACAGGGGAACTATAGGAATGCCCCTAAAATGAGGCATTAAAACATTTATTTATACCCTTGTTTTAAATTCATTATAAATGTGTAACTTTTTTTACCTATTTTATCCTCCACAAAATGTTCAATTACAAAGAAATTGAGATTAATGACTTGATCATGGAGGAGTAAAAATATATTTTACACAAAAAAAAGAGGTACAAATAGAATAATTTTAAAATGGATGTGCAAATGTAATGGATTAGGAAAAGGGGGGTATAGGATGTAATTACCTCAAAATAGGTTGGTATGTCGGTATTATAGTGAATTTCAATGACTTTCAAAATAAATAAAATCTGTTGAATATTTTATTAAGAAGATAATCAAATGAATTTATTAGATTGAGTATTTATTTGGGTTGAGCTATAATTTTATTAAATAAGTAATATATATATATAATCGGGAACAACCGGGAACGAGGCCGAGGCCGGAAATTTTTATAAATACCTTCCCCGAACCATTCCCGGTCGGAGAATTTTTAAAAGTACCATTCCCGGACCATCTCTTAAATTTTACCCTCCATCCCCAGATTATTGGGGGCGAGTACTGTGGGGCCGACTTACGGAGAAAATTGCCATCCTTATTTTTGTGTGGTACAACAAATAATTTCCACACAACTCAATGCAGTTTTATATCGTTCTTTTCGAGATTTAAACAATGATTATGTTTGGTGATTTGAATAGTATTATTATTCACATATTCTTTTCGTGATTTGAACAATAATCATGTTTGAATCATAATTCAGATCATGAAAAAAATTATCACTTCAGAATTATAATTCAAATCACAAAAAGAATATCATTTCAACTATAGTAATCTTGTTTAAATCATAATTTGAATATCAATCATGTTTAAATCACTAAAATACTATTTATATCACGAAAAAAATACTTCTAATAATTTCTAGATTTAGATTTTTTGTGTAGGTTATTTTTGTTTCAATACGTAGAAGCATTAATACATAAAAACACGTAGTAGTCCCAAGGACCATTGTCATCCAATTAGTCTAACTTTATCTGAAATAAAATTGGTGGGAAATCGTTTTGGTTCACTAACTCATAGGCAATAAAGCGATATGATGCAAAGCAAAAGTTTTCACCCAACATCTTGATGAAAATGAAGACCGCAAAAAACAGAAAAATAGCCATAATGAAAAGTTTTGAGAGGAGAGATCTCTATGCCTAGGACCCATCACCAAGACATGTTTGAGACATGTCTCGTTTAGTAAAAAAAAGGTATTTGGGTTGACTACAAAGATGGCATTTGCTCTTCGGTAACTCTTAAAAGGATGAAGAAACAAGTGGTTTCTCTACTAGGATGAAAGCATTTAGTTAACTACTTGTATTTCCCGTTTTTATCATCCAAAATGATTATAGATTGACATTGATTTCATTAGAAAGTGACATTATTGGGAGGGTGCATTGAATCTTGCCAATGGAGTTTCTTTTTTATTTTTTTGTGCTCAAAATTTTGTTAATTGGGTTGGGTTAGACATAAACCTTCTCAACAATCCTTGGAATTAACTCAAAAAGTCCTTGGACCCTTAAAAAGTGTATCTTGATTTGCAAAAAGAATTTACATTTACATTACTATTCTAATTCCAAATACAATAGGTTTGTTATTTATGATATTATCTTTACTCTGTTTTCGCGATTCAAATAAAAATTATGTTCAAATTATGTTCTTTTCAAAACTCTATTTTC
>WUAT03041554.1:0-13836 GCA_010015005.3 Ulmus americana
AAAAATATAATTACGGGGGGGGTGGGTGGGGGGTTTAAATAGCTGAAAACATAAAAGCTAATAGAAAGTGGAATATTTATTTTTTTTTTTTTTTTGGGGGGTGGGGGGATTTAGAGGGTAAAATAATATTTGACTAAGTGAAAAATAAAAAAAGAATAAAAAAATAGAGATGTATCGAGTTTTTTCAAAGAGTGGCCCAAAAAATGTATTCTAAACCCAATTTTATCTGAGAATGACATAATACTCCAGCAATTTTTCTCTGAAAATGACATAATAGTCCAGCCCACCAAATGGGCCCATAATTCTTATCTCTTATTTTGCTAACCACACATATCCCCTTTAAATATAGCCCAAGCTATTTTTATCGGAGCAAATGGATTGATAATTCAAATTTTCTGAAACAAAATAAAAATTGAAAATTTTAAAAATATATAGTTGTAGCTATTGACAGAATTTTTAACCTAAAAAAAAAAAAATTGCAAATTTCGACTGGCCCTCTTTCTTACACGTACACCCAATTCCAGGCTACATAGAATTGATAGAATTAAGTGCATTTCATTTTCTCATTAATTTTTAGTACTTTTTATTTTTATTTTTTATCTATCATCTCCCTATTAATGCAATTCTAGAACCAATTTCATCAAATAATTCTCTTTAGTCAATTAAAAATCAATTTTTCCTTTGTTCTCAAGCTCACACTAGTTTTTTTTTTTTCCTGAATTTGTTTTACTGTAGGTTTCAAAGAATTAGAAAAACCATTTTTATTTTTGGGTTGAGAAAAAGCTCTTGCGGTCTTAATTTTTTCAAATTTATGGAGACCGAAGACCGTAGAAGATAGGAGTTGAGTGACAAATATTGCACCTTTAATCTATTCAGTCACGTCCAATTCTTGTACGGATATTTGGAAACTTGTCGTTTGTAAATGATACCAAGATAGGTCATTTTACTGCCTCTTGAATTTTTGTGGACATTCATTTTTTTTATTTATTATTTAACCATAAATTCTTTTTTCTGACAGTGACATTTTCTTAACATTCATGGCCGAAATTTTGGGTTCCACAAAGTTTGGGATTTTTTCAACTCTTTATTTATATGAGTGGGTTTTGCTCATTTGGTTTCAGTTGAAGAGAGGGATTGTAAATTGTAATTGAAGGATTTAGCTATGGAAGACGGTGTTCAAACTCCTCTTCTTTTGGATCCAACTGTTGAGACTGGTTATGTCGAAAAGAAATCTCTTTTTGTGCCACTCACAAAATTTATACTCAAAACTGTAATTTGGATGCTTTTCATTTCTTGGGTTGCCATTACTTTTCTGCTTCCTGCAGAATTTTCCAATGCAATTGTGAGAAAATGGCTAAACGTTACCAGTGGAACTATTTTCGGGATTACAGGTATGGATTTGAGCTTTATTTATTTGTTTATTTATCGATTCTGGCTCAGACTCTGTGCTCTAAACTGCAGGAAGCTTTTTCCTCTTATTCTCTGGTCCAATTCTCATCATCGCCTTCCTCTCAGTTGCATATCTCATACTCTCTGAGGAAGTGGAGTTCACCAAGTATGTATTTCTTTTGAGTTTGAACTTGTTTTCTTTTCTTTTGTCTTCTTATTGTGATTCATCTCATTTTTTATTTTGTTTGTTGAGAAGTAGGAAGAAGAACTCACGTTATCCAAGTTTCCGGTTGTCGACTTACCCTGTTATTGTGAATGGACCTTTCGGGGTGGTTTCTGCTGCTGAGTTTATAGGAATTATTCTCTTTGTTATTTATGTTCTCTGGGCTGTCTATGCTTATACCATGCGGGTTGTCAGCAATATCCCTGACCAGTTATCTTTAAAAGAACAAAGGTATTATTTTTTTTGTTTATTTAGAGGTTACTTTCTTGCTGTATTACATTTTTATGTTGCTACTTTTTATTTTATATTGAAGCCTCTGTTTTTGGCTTCACCATTTAACTTAAATCAACTCTTGCTAAAAGGTTACTTTCTAGAAAAACATGTACAATCTTTATCATTTCAGCTAACATAAAAATAGCTTACACAATCATGTACTTAGTACATGGTATTGCATGTTTGTTTCATCTCTTTGTACAGCTTCTTAGTTATCATTTTGTTTTCTCTTTTCTTGTTGCCTTTTCTAAAGTAGTTTATCACGTACGATGCTTCTACACAAGTAGTGATCTAGTGGTTTTCTGTGAATTTGTATGAAGTTTATTATGCTTGTTGATTTTACAGAAATTTCCAGTTACATATATATCTTAAATCTCTCATAATTTCTTTTTGTTTCTTACATGTTTAACACGGTATTCTGTCTTTGTCAGTTCTTTTTTTTTGGAATTCATGGGACTTCGGTTTGGTTCAATTGGGATATATTGCATGGCATTTCTGTTCCTGCCAATTGCAAGGGGATCGGTTCTTCTCCGCCTCGTTGACATCCCTTTTGAACATGCTACAAGATATCATGTATGGCTGGGACATCTCACAATGGGGCTTTTTACTATCCACGGACTACTTTATGTAGTTGCGTGGTCAATTGAGGGTCAGCTCATACAAAAGGTAAGCGTAAATGCTAGATTTAGATTTGCTTACTTGTACATGCATCACTTAAGTTGGCACAAAACATGAACATGGTACAAAGGAGTTGTTGGATTTGCTAAAATGGAGAAGAAGGCATTAAAATGTATGTACAACATTGGCAACCTCTGTTTGAATATATTGTGATCATTTGTGAGTATGGTTTGATCCCCATCGTTCATATGAATTTGACCATTCCCATCCAGTGGCAGTATTTAAAACTTGGAGAAATTACTTAGTACTATCAGTTTCTTATGCTACATTAATAGATGAGAACAAGTTAGAAACTATCCTGCTATATAAACTTCGTGGAATTTTGATCCTGAAAAATTTCTCAGTTTATATAGTATATAGTGTGTGCTTAAATTGGGGCTTCCATTGCATTAGCTCAGAAGTATTCTGTCATGATAACTTCTGTAAATTGATAGTTTGCTTTTGAGCGAAGTGCAGTTATAGATAGTAGAAGATTGTGTTTGTCTTTTGCTCATACAGTGTGCTGTTCCTTGGTTAGCTGGTGCCTGGTTTTCTCATAGATCAATTTTATGTTGAATGATCTGTGATTAGTTGAAAGCCAATCTATTCCTCTTGCTCTCTAAAGAGACAAAGAAGAGTTCTACTTCTAATTCTTGTTTGGATATCTTTGTTCCTTGACCTTCAGATATAATGTATCTGTAACAATTGTGTTGCAGAGTAACACTTCTGTTTTTCTTATCTTGTGGAATTTTTTTTTAATATTGCCATAAGGAATCATCTAAAATATTTTGGAATAGATTTTTTTTTATATGGCAGATTATCTGTTAAAATGAGCTGAATGCTAAAGTGAAATATTACCTTGGAAAAACCAATAAATATATTTATTATAACGATCAATCTTTAGTTGCCACTAATCACTCTACTCCTCCAGTGAACCATTGATCAGCCAGCTGAGCTACCAGATATTATAGGAGTTTGTTGTTGGATTAATATTGTGGCTGCACGAAAAATTTGCAGAGTTGAAAGTTGACAGTTTCTTTTCTTATAATGGTTTCAAAATGTTTTTCTTGCATTCGAGATATATGTTTGACTTCATGTTTAGATCTCATGTTCTCATAATGATCAGGAGAGCTTGTGAGTACCATTGGATTTTTAGATTGTAGTTGCCTTGGTAATTATGGCAAAAGTGTGTTTGTTCATGTGGAATTTGCTATTCCCTTTTGATTATTCCGCGTGTCGTCCTACCATCCTGTATGCCACCATCTCAGAATTTGCTAGAATTTAGGTTTCCCGCATATCTCTATGCATGCTCTTTCTGTCAACTCTGTAATTTCTTATTGACAGAGAGTGCGAATTTTCACATGTCTCATTCATATATTCAATTGTTTTCATTCAGCTCTTAGAGTGGAGAGATATTGGTATTGCCAACCTTGCAGGAGTAATTAGTCTTTTAGCTGGTTTGCTGATGTGGGCGACCTCACTTCCCCCAGTGAGAAAGATAAACTTCGAGTTGTTTTTTTACACTCATCAGCTATACATCGTCTTCGTTGTCTTCTTGGCTTTGCATGTTGGAGATTTCATCTTCTGTATCTGTGCTGGAGGAATATTTCTTTTCATGCTTGACCGCTTTCTGAGATTCTGCCAATCACGAAAAGTTGTTGAAGTAATCTCAGCCAAGTGCCTCCCATGTGGAACTGTGGAATTAGTTCTTTCAAAACCTCCAAGTAAGTTTCATTTCAAAATCCTCCTTGGTTGGTTTGTTGAAGTTTTTCCGCCGAAACTGATATTGAAACAAGTTTCTCTGTTAAAAATGAGAAGACGTTTTTGTTGTTTTCAATATGTTTTCAAGAAATTTTCACTAAAAACTAATAAACCAAACAATATTTCGAAACTACAAAATTCTTATTTCTAAACAACTCATTTTATTTGGAAAAACGTATTATGTTACCAAGTATGTTTCTGACTTGATTGGTTGCTCTTTGACAACTTAGATCTGCGATACAACGCCCTCAGTTTTGTTTTTCTTCAAATTCGGGAATTATCATGGCTGCAGTGGCATCCTTTCAGTGTTTCTTCGAGTCCTTTGGACGGTAAATATCATATGTCTATTCTCATAAAGGTTCTCGGCCAATGGACAGCAAAGCTTAGAGCCAGTATCTTGAATGCTTCTGAGACTGTACCAGGAAACCAACCTTTTTTAAAGCATTATAAGTTAACAACTTCTGTTGAGGGGCCTTACGGGCATGAGGTGCCATACCACTTGATGTACGTACTCTAATCTTTGGTGGTATCAACAAAATCAAACAAAGGATAACAAATTTTGTTTTCAATAATCAACGAGCAATGTTTGATTTCAATTGGGGATTTAAGGTTAGAATATATAAATTTGTCAATGTTTTCATGTAAACAAGAGAAGGATTCTGGTTGTTTAATCTTTCTTAACTGATGTGCTAACTTTATCTTTGTTGTCCAATTAGGTATGAAAACATTGTTTTAGTAGCAGGTGGCATCGGGATTTCACCCTTTCTTGCTATATTGAGTGACATTCTTCACCGTGTTAGGGACGGGAAACCTTGTCTTCCAAGAAATATTTTAATTATTTGGGCTGTGAAGAAATCAACTGAGCTTCCTCTTCTATATACAATTGATAATGAGTCTATTTGCCCTTCTTTCTCGAGCAAAATAAATCTCGAGACTCGTATTTATGTCACTCGGGAATCAGAACCTTCATTGGTATGTTTTCAACTATGCTTTCATGCATCTGTAGCACATTCCTTGATTTGTTACCTTTAAATGAGTTGTTGGTATGTAATTGTCATTTGCAGGAAGAGGGTATTGTTCAAATCACTCCTACCTCTTCTATGTTTCCTGCATCCAATAGTTGCGCCATGTCATGTTTGGTTGGTACAGGAGATAAGGTGTGGTCCGGACTATACCTTATATCATCGACCGTGGGATTTATTATTTTGATGGCTTTGTTGGAAGTTTTTTACATAAACCCGTTTGGGATATACAAATGGTGGTACAAAGGATTTCTTTTCTTAGCTTGCATGGCTGTCGGTATCCTACTCTTTGGTGGTGCCGTGGTTGGTTTGTGGCATCTTATGGATACTCAAGTATCAGCAAAGGAAGGATATGAAGACAATGGGATTAAGGGTGAGAAAGCGAAAAATGATGCAACTATATCGCATGAAGATTCGCGTATGGATAATCGAGCATCTTTAACTAGTATCGAGTATGGTACAAGACCAGACTTCAAAGGTATATTTCTCGTACACTATTTTTTCCTTCTCTTCTTTGAAGCATGAAACGTCTAACATTTTTGGAAGAACACATTTAAGTTCAATTTCTAACTATTACACACATAAAGCACACAGATAAAGAAAGTACACAAGCTTGGTTTTCTGATTTTATCAACTAGAAAAGGCAAAAATGACATGGCACCTTTTGCTCATAAATGGCATGACACGTTATAGTACTTGGTCCATGTGTATGTTTGCACTCTTTATGATTCAAGGCTAGAAGTTTACTTCTTTATATATTCAAATTCATTTCACAAGCTCAAATTCATATAAAGTCAGAATTTATGATGGCCTGAACCTTACTTTAGATTAATTTGGGACCAATTTGATTTGGGAAAAGAAAAAAAAAATGTTTCCTTCTGTAAGATAGAGCTTCAACAAACAATTTGCTATTGTTGATGGATTATACTAAATTTATGACAGTTACTAACATTTGGAAGGACCAATATCATTACTAAAAGTTCATATATGGATACTATATGTTGTCAAGTCCTAGTATAAATAAGAGAAAAAGAAACCTCAAGGGGTTAGTTGAAGTGGCAAACTGGGCCAGAATAAGTGTCTTAAGAATCTTAGGTCCAACTAATAATTATCATGAGCTTCTATATTTACCTTTGAACACACAATGAGCTCTTTATTGTTGAACAAGAATTTCCCTGCAAGTTGTAAAACAAGAAGTCAGTCTTCTCTTGACAAGTACCCTGTTTCTTCTTCCGCAGAAATTTTTGGATCCCTATCTAAGTGTTGGGGCCATGTCGACGTCGTTGTTATTTCATGTGGTCCTCCATCTCTTGTGGCAACTGTTGCTGAAGAAATAAGGTCAAACAACATGAGGAGAGAAAGGGACCATCCAATCTTTCACTTCCACAGTCATAGTTTTGAACTATAGAAGCCTTCAACTTGGTATATGTTTTCTTCAACTAAGGTATGTCTTTGGAAAGTTAACAAGACCAACTACGGACATGAAAGACGCATACAAACAAATATATGTATGTATGTATCTCTGTGTATATTTGTGTACAGTATGTGAATTACATCTAAAAGGCGTACACAAACCATATATGTATATATAGATATATTTGTATATGTGTAATTATGTAATGATCATCTATGTATTAATCTTATATATATATATATATATATATATCATAGTACTTTTGATCGAAAAATCAATCTAATTTATTTCGTACTTTTCGCTCTATGAGAAAATGAGTTGGATTCTACATGATCAAACCTATGACACTTAAAGAATGATGGGAATGCATATAATAAAAAAAAATAGAGGGAAAAAAATAAGTATAAATAAAAATAAAGTAGAAGAGCCCAGATTATTCAAAATGAATGAAAACGTGACAATTGGTCCTAGTTACTTTTGGAACGGAGTGAAAGAAGGGAAGAGATTCTGAAACAAGGATAAAGGATTCGATGACTTCAAAAGAATTGAACGAGGAGCCGTATGAGATGAAAATCTCATATACTTTCTGCAAAGTGGCAATATATCTCCTAAACCAACAAAATAATTTTATAGGAATATTTCTAAAATATTAGAGAATAACATATTAAATAATAATTGAAAAATATGATGTGATTAAAACGTTATTGATGAAATTACTTCCGGTAGTGATATAAAAAAATCACTATCATAGAAGCACCCATATATGTATATATATATAGAGGTGCTTGTACAGTGTAGGAATTGAAATTTATTCTTATCGGATTTCATAAATATCATTTCAGACACATCATATATTTTGACGATTTTTGAATATATTATTCTTTAATATCTTAGGAATCTCTCTCTAAATTGTTTTTGTAATATGAGTTTTTTTTAGAAGACATAATAAATTTTGTATTGACTATTATATAATTTATACTAAAATTTACAGTTAGTACATAAAGTTATATATTTTCTAAACTAAAACTCAGATTATAAAACCATAGTTGATACTCATCAATGTTGTCTGATACAAACGATGTAAGAGTGGGCAATCCCACTTCTATGGGTATCACAGCGTTTGATTCATAAACAAGGGCAAAGGGTGACTCCTCAGTAGCCTTTTTCTTCATTGTCCTCTGTGCCCACATGACTTTTTGCAATTCTTCTAGCCAACTTCCTTTCTTCTTCAAGATTTTTCTTCATCTTTGCTACAATCGCCTTGTTGGTTGCTTATGCTATTCCATTAGCTTGGGGGTGATACGGTGGTGCATAATTTGTCTTGATGTTATAATCTCGCAGAAGCTTTCTACCGATGCATTATTGAATTGAGTTGCATTGTCCATGGTTGCGCTTTAGGCATTCCAAACCTCCACATTATATGCTTCCAAATAAAGTTGACCACATTATTTTTGGTTACATGGGAATATGCTCCTGCCTTGACCCAATTGGTAAAATAATCAGTTGCTAGCAGAACAAAACATTTTCCCCCTTTTGCAGTTGGTAACTTCCCTATTACATCTAGCCCCCATCTAGCATGGCCATGTGCCTTTTATGCAATTTAGTGGCTCAGAATATTAGTGGATATGGAGTGTGCTTCAGATACATTTAGCATTTTGGGGCAAAATCATGAGCATCTTTCATCATATATGGCCTGAAATATCCTTTCTTCCACCAGTATGGTTTCCACATACTCCATTATGAATGTCTCACAGAACTTGTTGAGATTTATCTTTTCTTATACACTTTAATAATGGCCCATCAAAGGATTTCATGTAAAGCTCTCCTTAAACATGGTATATCTAGCTGCTTTCATATGTTCATGCCTTCAACTTGTCTTCTGGTTGGATAGATTGAGTCAGATAATCTATGATAGGCTTCATCCAACTCCTTCACAAGGCTTCCACCATACTAATTTCTTTAATCTTATTGTCGGGCACTTCCATTACTTTACTAATATGCTTTTTCTTGGTATAATATCCATATGTAGCTCCTTTTGCCAAGGCGTCTGCTCTTGCATTCAACTCTCTCTTTGATTGTTCGGGCCTTTATCTTTCTAAATCTCATAATTAGCACTTCAACGTTTTTACATAATTCTTTTAGTTGGGGCTCTTTTGCTTCAAAACTCCTATTCACATGTCCAGAAACTAGTTCTAACCTCTATATACAGTTTCATTATTTGCCATCTTCTGCTCGATGTAGAGAGCTTCTTTTATGATTACTCCTATTGCTGATTCCAAAACTACTACAACTTTGATTCCGAATTTCTTCGTTGCACCATCAGTGTTTAGAGTCCACTCCATGGCTTCTTCTGGCAGCAATATTTGTTGCTTTTCAATTTTTTCAAACGATTGAATCTCCACAAGGAAATAAGCTAACATCTTGTACTTTCTTTGCTATTATTGGGTCATACCTCAGATCATATACTCCTAATTCGATCGCCCACTTGGTCATTCTTCCTGACAAGTTAGGCTTAGACAAAACTTTTCTTATAGAATAGTTAGTCATTATTATAATTTTATAAGCTTCGAAATGATGCCTTAATTTTTTTCTTAGCAGTAACAAATGCAAGAACCATCTTATTTATTGTGTTATATAGGGTTTTTGCATCTGAGAGTATTTTGCTAGTATAAAAGACTTTTTTGCTTTCCTTCATCTTCCTTTATTAACACTGTCTAATTGCTACTTCTGAAGCAACTAGGTATAGGAGCAGAACTTCCCTTTCTTTAAGTACAACAAGAATAAGAGTAATGCATAGATATTTCTTTATTTCTTTGAAAGCTTGGCTTTGTTCTTCTCCCCACTCCTAGGTAGTTGATTGCTTAATGTTTCTGAAAAATGGCTTACATTTATCAGACATCCTAGATATAAACCTCCTAAGGGCTATAATCTTCTCTGTCAAACTCTATATATTGCGAACAATCTTTGTTTCTTCAATCGTTAAAAGGGTTCTGATTTGAGTTGGGCTAGGCTCAATTTCCCTTATGCATACTATATGCCCAAGGAACTATCTTGATGAGACTCCAAAAGCACAGTTGATTGGTTTTGAAAAGTGCAAAGTGTTCTTCACAGTGTTTGACTTTTCTAATCCTTTTGCACTTTACTTGTTTGGCTAATTTCTTGACATATAAATTGCTTGATTTTATTCTTAATTTTTATTAAGGTTAAAAGAGGTAGAACTAGCTAAATAAATAGCTTTATAGTGATAATAATGTCCAATTTGGTAATTTTACATGCATTGAATTTTAATAGAAATATTTTTTGATGCATTAGAATTTATCATAATTAGTTTGTCCTTTTTGGTAATTTTACAATGCAAGGAATTTTAATAGAATTATTTTTTTTTGAAAGGTAAAGCTATTTCATTAAATATCAAACAACATATATAGTACATTTACAAGAAATTAAAAAATGACACAAAAGCATACATTCTTCATAGCAACAACCCCAAAACCGTTCAAGATTGATAACCATTTGAGTCTAATGATAATCGGAGGGATTTGTTATGCACTGCGGTCTCCATCTGGGATGAAACCCTAGGGAACCAACATAAACGTGCACATAATTCGAACACTCATTTGGCTCTTTCCAACCCTATACTTCATGTGGGTGATCCGATCTGATCGATTTTAAAAATTTTGTATATGAGAATAGGTTATAGTAACCGCATATGTAGACGGACAACCCCTAAAGACTCAATGGGAAAAATCTCAATCTGAAAATGGTCCAAGGAACTTATTATGCAGACACAACCAACCACACAACATAAAAATAAACAACACACATTAAAACAACGAAAATCAACAAAGAAACGACAAAGAGAGTTGCAGAAACCACCAATGATGCCCCCAAACTCGCTAACTTAATAATTGCTCTTTGATGAGCTGAAACCGCTATCTCATTAACTGCACCTTGATGAGTTGAAACTGTTGTCTCATTAACTGCACCTTGATAAGCTGAAATCATTGTCTCAATAACTGCACCTTGATGAGCTGAAACTGTTGTCCCATTAATTGCACCTTGCTGAACAGTCACTAGCGTATGCTTGATCACTAGAACAACTTCCCAAAAAATAGCTTTGCCCTGGTTTTTCTTCCCATTATTCCACCTAGAATTAGTTGTGCTTTTTCCACCAGTTGCTAGATTACTAGGCTTTAAAACTTGCTTTGAAGAAACATGTATCTCTACCCCTCTATTTCCAACCATCTCTACTTCGGCATAGGTTTTTGTCTGTGTTGGAACCATAGATTTGGTGAAGAATCCAACCCCTGAGCCGGCACACCCACTAACCAAACCACCATATCCGACACACCCACAAGCCAAAAATCTGGATTCGACATCATCCCAATTAGATTCATCCCTTAGTGCCTGCAGAAGTCACCCGCCTCACCTCCTTGCTCCCCTCTGCAACCTCCAATGTCGGCCTATCACCCTGGCCATGACGACAACTACAACACCAAAGTGCACTGGCTGCATCTTGGCCGACGGTAGAGGCCGTGCATCCCTTATCAAACCAGAAAACTCAGAAATCTAGAGAGAATGCTCAGCCTCTCTCTCTCTAGCCTAAGATCATTAATATCATCAAAATTCATTTAGGTTAAATTTATTTAATTAGAATTTTTATTTTAGTAAATAAGTTTTGAAAAAAATTAATTTGGACATTAATTAGGACCTTGGTTAGGTTAACTAGGAATCCTAGTTAAGGTGTGGTTAGGTTATATGGCAGTTAGGGCATAACACATAATTGCATGGTGGTGCATTGCCACAACCAAGTAGACCGCAACCAAGAAGGCCACAGCCGTAGACCAGAGTTGAAGATCTCAAATTTAGGTAAAATTAAATATCTTCTATCACAATTTAAATTCAAAGGACTAAATCTTATCAAATCTTTTGAAGATCTCAAATTCAAACAAAGATTGTGGAAAAAATTGAAGATCAACTAGAATTCAAGTATGAAGAGAATAGCTTATTTTGGATAAGATCTTATAATATTATGATTAGAAGACCAAGTTTATAAATAGCCTACAACACCACATACGTTTCTTATCTCTCTACATTGCACGACTAACCACACTTGGAGATTTTTTAAGGTGCTTTGATGAAACAACAAATCGAATATAGGTTTTATCTTTCTATATCATATTTATATTAGACTTTTTTTTTTTTTTTTGAGGGGGGGATCCACTTAGAATACACATTAGATATGTTCTTAATTGTTTAATATTCTAAGTGATTGTAAATTTATAGAAAATATAAATTGGTAATGTATAGTTTCTTATAGGTTCTTTCACATTAAAGAGTGCGAGGTGACCATTTAATTGTGATCGAATTAGTCCTCTAGAGAGTGCATTTTAGGCCATCTAAGAGAAGAATTTAAGAGTACATTTAGGCCATTAAGTTAGGGTTTTATGTCAGAGTGCTTTTGCCCATTAATAAGATGTGCTCTTATTAATTTTCTCTTGTGTTGATTTCTCTCTCTCTCTTTCCCAATTTGCATAAATGTGTTTGAATTAATTTCTAATGCATGTTAAAGCTTCAAGTTTCATCTTTCATCTATGCTAACTTTTTCAGTTCACATGATTCAATTTGTTTTTATTTTGCATGACATCTTTTAAACACTACACAACAGTATATAAAATGGTAATTTTTAACTAGTTTTGTTTTCAAGTTTCCTTGCCTACCAAACTACACATGATTTTAATGTGACATTTTTACAAAATGTTGTTTGGTATCTTCACTTTATGGGTGAGTTTCCACAGCTTCATATTTTAAGTTTTGCTCTTTGAATTTAAGTCAAGTGTGCAAATCTGACAGCTTTGTGTTTAAAGCATTAAATTGAATATATACAATTGAATAAACTTGAATTGGCTTAAAATTCTGCCCTCTTGATTATTTCAATGGGTATTATGCAGGTATCTAGACATACATAGATACGATCCTTGTCAATTCAATTAAAGTATTTGTTTTACTGATACACTTTCAAGATGAGTGCAGGACATAAGATAATTGGAGATATGTCAAAGAGAAGGTTTGAAAGTGCAATTGTTAGCATGTCATGTTTGGGATCAAGATTGTGGTTTGAATGATCAATATATTTATCTTGATTTGTTATTTGATTACATTTTATTCTTGACAAATTTTAATTAATTAATTCAATTAAAAGTGTTTCATGTGCAGCTTAGTCAATTTGATTAAGTGATTTTAATTGAGAAAATTAAGTTAAACGTAATTTATAATATAGCACATAATAAACTAGGAGTTTTTATCGTACATAAAGCATGTGACAACAACAAATGAGTACCAGGAGTGGAGTAGAGCTATCATCAAAGGCACTTATTGATTTTAGGAATGTTCTAGAATCTTGAAAAAGCTATATTTGCCATGAGTTCGCTATTGTGATACAAATTAGATTGAAGAAAACTAAATCCGAATTAACTTTCTTCATACCAATTGTAGCTCTATTTCCACAAGAATCGCATCATTTGGATGTTTGTGGAGAAAGTTATGATAGAATTACTACAGCATGGTCAGATGCTATGGCTAACTGGAAGTTATCATCATGATAAGAGAATAACAACATTAATTCTTGTTGAAGTTTCCATAGTTCAAAAGATTGTAGAAGGCACATGTAGGTGAGACAACATGCACAAGTGTTACTAGCAGAAAGATACATGACAAGGTGTTGAAGAACACAATAGTATCCATAGGCCACATGCACAATCTTTTGAAATATTCGAAAGGGAGATTTTCTTATCTTTTTATTTTATGTTTTAATTTATTTTTCTGTTTAATAGAAAGACTAGATTAAATTAATAATTTTTGATAAAATAAATTAGATCTTCTAGTTAAATTGTGTTTCTTGATAAACAAGTAACTAAAAGATAAGGTGTTTTAACTAGATTAGAATTTTTATATATCTTTTAGTTTATCTTGTTGTTTTATTTAACAAATAAGAACTAGGATTTTTAGCAAAAATGGTCCTAAAAGTATGTGGGTAGTTTCATTTTGGTCTCGACTCTTAAAAATCACTTTTTTTAGTCACCAAGTTTTCATTTTTG